>BQNB010116443.1:0-15217 GCA_026074375.1 Tanacetum coccineum
GGGCTATGAAAATGGAACACTATTTGGCCCATACAGACTATCTAATCTAGGAGGTTATACAAAATGGGAATGGTCATGTATCAATCACTACAGATACATCAGGAATGGTCTTGTGTCATCATCTGGCTGTGGGTAGATATAAATACACCGAGGGTATAAATACCCCCTCTTATTTTTACTGTTTCCTTTTCCACAGCTTTGCTTTCCACCATGGTTGATTTCTTCAAGCTTTTCATCTTTATCATACATCCGCATCTCGTTTTCCTCTTTTTTAAGGTTCTTCAAATTTTTAGGTTTGCATTTTTCCTCGTTTATCTTTCCCAATGGCTAACTTTGCTGCTAAATATTCTATTATGACCCAAGAAATGGTAGATAGCTTTTGTGATAGCTTTTATATTCCGGCTGAGGTTCATCCCACTGCTCTAGGGCGTGATAAAACCATTACCCAATTTCCAGTCGGCAAAGTAGGTGTATATAGTAGGCTCTTTGATGCAGGGCATGTTCGAGCTCCGACTCCTCTGGCTTAGCCGTCGGTTCTTCGGTCAACACATGAAGTCAAGTGTTTAATTATTTTGAAGAGATTGAAGGGGAAAATGACAATTTATAATTGTCAATCTATCTTTTTTAATGTTATTATTTTTTGTTAAAAGAGATGTTTTTTTTAAGAATTGAATAAAGAATTTCTCTCGAAACAGTTTTGTTTCTTGTTCATTTGGTTGGCCGGAGAACAACGCCGTCGATTGTTACTTGGTTGGCCAAGAACGATTGCCGCTAGGGTTACGCCTAGGTTTATCCTTATTACCCACTCGTATACGAATCCGTATCAGTGTATGTGAGTGAAGGAAAGGTGTCTCTAAACTAAGACCCCTACCCCTCTTTATATACTAGAGGGATTAGAGTTTACACTTGTGAGAATAACAATTTGGACCCTATTGTTTCAAAAGAAAACATAATACAATTAGGAAACTAATTAATTAACATTAATCATCACATTATTGTTTGACTAATCTATATCTTCAACATTAATGTTAATTTCAATCAACATTAATCTTGGTCTTGTTTCCTTCTTTATCATCACATTAATGTTTGACTAATCTATATCTTCAACATTAATGTTAATTTCAATCAACATTAATCTTGGTCTTGTTTCCTTCTTTATCATCACATTAATGTTTGACTAATCTATATCTTCAACATTAATGTTAATTTCAATCAACATTAATCTTGGTCTTGTTTCCTTCTTTAGCATATCTTGGTCTTGTTTCCTTCTTGTGCAACTCGTAAAATTTAAGTCCTTTATCTTTCACATGTCAGTCCTTCATGAATTCTAAAATTCCCAACATGTTGGTTATTAAAGCTAGTTATTACTTAAAAGTTAATAATGTATCTCTTTAACTGAGTCAGTGTAACAGAGTACTCGATGTTTTTTGACAAAGTGTTAGGAAATTTTACCCAGAGAACTTGCTTTTAAGACTACTTTGAAATAATTATTGACTGAGAGTTACTAATAAATCAAGATGTCTATTAGGGCTAGTTATCACCTTAAAGCTGATGATGTATCCCTTTAACAAATTAGTGTATCTTTCAAAAATCAGTGTAGTCTTTAGGTTCAATGTCAAGTTTACTAAAAACGGAAGATCTTACTCTCGATGCGAATCAAAAAGCCTTTCTAAATAGTTTTTTAATGAACAAATAAGATTTTATTGTCTGTCTAACGATTGTAAAGATGAACAATTATGAACAATTTTTAAGCATGAGAAATATCAAATATCTCGTTCATCTTCTATCTTTTTAATTAGTAGAAATATTATCAAACATTTTTGGTGAGGAAAAATAAAAACATAACGAGAGAGAAACCATACATGAAAAAGCAAATGAGTGTATGTTGAAAAAATAAATGCAAGAACATACAAAAGAAATAAAAAGAATAAAGCGTACGACATGGGTTTGAAAAGGCAAGTAAAAGGCACATGAGAAAGAAAATGACAAAAATATGGATAAAAAAATGCTTGTCCTTATAAAATAGATAGAGAGGAAAGGGACAAAAATGTTAATAAATGCTTAAGTGTGTATTCTTGTGACACTGATTTGTTTAACTCTTTGTCTCATTATTCATAATGGCTCAAACAAATCCTCAACAACCAATGCGAAGTGAATAGGAACTGTGTCCAAGAGACAAATGAGTTGCTGTCAGTATAAGCAACCTAAGAATTAATCCAGATGGAATCCATGCAGAGCCACTCTTCAACCTTACTTTGGATATTCTCAAGCAACATACACTCTACAATGCATTAACTCTCACAACTGATGCTCTTGAGATTACATGCAACAGTTCTGGCACATAGACTGTCAGAACGAGAACACAAAGATATACTACTTTCACTTGGACTATCAGTAATTTGAAATTGGAGCTGAATTGATCTGCCATGCTTTGAAAACCTCTCCCGGATAACCCAATCAACCATTCATTGAACCTCCATCCCAAGAAGAACTTGTAACTTTCATCAAAGAACTGGGATATGAAGGCTCACTAGGATGCATTTCATAAGTTGTGGTCAATAAATTACATTAACATTGGAGGACATTCTTGAACATCATCAACAAATGCTTAACTGGGAAATCCTCATGTATTGATAAAGAAAGGGAACCAATGGTGCAAATATTATGGGGGCTAAGAAGTAGATGAAGCATACAATGATAAGCTGAAGTTCAAACTTAAGGTTGTTGAACAAGTCTTACCTGATGCATAATTACTTTTGGATCTAAAGAAAGGAGAAAAAGCAAGTAGAGAAGAACGAATTCTGTAAGAAATAAGAAAGGGTCCAGGAGAAGGCTCAAGTGTAGTGCCAGACACTCCTAATCACAGTGACTCTTCTAAAAGTTCTGTATGGGAATCAAGTGATGATGACAAGACAGAAAGTGATAATGATGAGCTGATAATGAAGACAATGATGATACTGATCAAACAGACTAGTTTGGTGTTCTTATTTATGAAAAGGATCAACAGCTACCAACACTCACACTTCATAGTCCCAATGTCACTGCTACTTCTCAAGATGATGTTAGCTGATATTTGAATGAGACTCCTAAAGTAGAAATGATGATCTGTTGTACCATTCTTAGACACCATTCCTCAATTAAACAAGGAATAATGCTCCTATAGATCACAAGTTATGGAATCTCCAATAGCTAGCTACAAGTAAACATTCCAACAACCAAACCTAATCAACAGCGAGAAAAGAAACTTGTCAAAAAGCAATTCGACGAGAACGATTCATACAAAGACTATCATGCAGAAAAGTTAGCAGATCACGAGCCAAAGGTGAAATGTCTTGTACAAATAGATCATGCTGAAGTCATTGACGAATCAGTTAAAGCTAATGTACTTAATGAAGTCAAGAACAAACTGCCAAAGTATGTGCCTAAAGAAGTCTCTGATTACTTTTAACCTCATCTTGAAAGAAATGTCATGGATGTTATGAAGAAAAAATCAATCAATTTGTTCAAGTCCTCCTCTACACCATCTAAGAACCTCACAGAAAATTTGAGCTGATTGAAAAGCTTTATGAAATGATGTTTCAAAGTACTTCATACCTAACTCATGATGCTCATCGTGAACTTGCATTAGCAGAGTCCATCCGGATTGATGCACTTCAATCAAGATATGAATCAGCTCAAACATCTCGTAAAAAGCAATCTTACGATGATCAGGATCTTCCTAAAAATAGTAAGGGGGAGAAAAGGAAGAAAAGGAGAAAGGGTGCTCGTGAGTCCTCATCTAAGAAAGCTCTAGCTGAGTCTACTAACTTTGAAATATTTGCAGCTGCGGCAAGAATAAGAACAAGAAGTTCCAACATAAGCATTTGGTGGACATCATGCTAATTGGTCAAGCAAACGAATCAAGAAAAGACGATTGAGGATGCTCCTAAGAAAATCTGGTTCAATGAGTCTGTTGACGCAGATAAGGATCTAGGGGAACACTAGCTTCATATTGGTTTAATAGTTATGTTTGCCAAGAAAACGAAAAGTTTTGTGAAGAAGGACAAGATCACTAAAGTAGATCTCAAAGGTCCAGCATTTGAGTTGTTGAAGAACAGGTTCAAGAAAAGTGTAGAGTTAGAGTATAACTTAGAGCAGTTCTATTTAGCAATGATGGATAAGATTGATTAGACAAATCTAGAAGGAGAAAGATTCCAAATAGATCTAAACAAATCACTACCATTGGAAAGACCTCCTGGTAGGAAAACCATCCCAACGAGATACATATTCAACAAAGACTTTGAGTACTTGAAGCATGGTAATCAGGAGAAGAAATATGCTCATTCATTGTCAAAAGTAAAAGCTACCATATATGAACAAGAAGGCATTGAATAAATGATCGTCAATGGTTCTATAAAGGAAGCATTGAACGCCCATCAGCTCATGATGTCTACTCAAAGGTCAAGATCATAAGTGTGCAAAGGATCGTGGTAGAAAAGAAGTTCAGATATGGTTATTTAAAGGAGATTGTGGTTAAAAGAGCAGATCAGAAGGAGTATATGTTTATAGAAGTTGACTTCCCAAGATTGAATCAGAACAACATCGAAGACTTGTATCTCCTCAAGATTCAAGATAAGATACATAACTTAGTTGGTGTTGATGAATATGTCTTACAAATGCTTTACTACTCTATATTAGAAGAATCGTGATCATGAAGATAGTAGAAGATTCACAGCTAGGAGTGGAAATCTATCAAACCAAGCTCAACCTGGCGAAATCATAGTTCAGATAAAATGCCCCTTTCCCGACTTGACTAAAAATGCCAAAAATTAAAACTTTTTTTTCAGAAACGACTTGACGATAACAGATCTTCGATTACTATTTAATAAACTGACAAATTTCTATTACAAACCAGTCCTTGAAACTATTTTTAAATGAAAGTAGACTCCAATAGTTTTCCAACGATATAAGAAACAACTTCTAACTCCTTACGGTTGATTTTATATGAAATTCCAAAGACTGACAAAATATGTCAGACTTGCTACAGACGAACGACTAGATGGCCAAGCCGAACGACTCGAGCCTTTTGATCACCCGAACTCATTTATTACACTTTTTCCGGAAAACCAACTTCCCAAAATCAACATTTTACCAAACCTTCTAGAATACATTATAATAATATATATTTCATGAATATGTATAAACTTGGTCCAAATGGCCCGCGGAAACGTGTTTTACAAAGCTATAGGTATTATGCCAAACATCCGTTTTTACCCACTTTTAACTATAACTTTAACATATACTATAACAATGACTTGACATACTTTAACTACGAAATTTATGAAGTACTTGACACTTGACAACAACATTAACAAACCATTTATGACACTTGGGGTTCAACTTTACTTCGAGCTCGATATTCTACAACTAAGCTCCTATACACAATCTTCATGTATATCTAATCCTTGCTTCCAAATCTTAGGCCCTTCTTACCAAGGCCCTACCTTCTTTACATTAAACCTACAAAACATTGTAACTATAACACGTAAGTTTTACGCTTAGTAAGTAAAACGAGTAATAACATGGCATTATACATCATTCATCCATATAAGCATTATATTCATCCAATTTTTAGTCCAACGGACTTAATCATACTATAACTAGCATAAAGCACTTTAACCACGAACATTCACACTATAACACATACATCATCACTTTAACCATATCCATCACAACTTACCTAGTCTTTACATACCTTAACTAGTTCCATACTAGTCTAACACATACTTGGCTAGTTATGCCAAACTAGCTCCTTATTCTACTTTAATCCAAGCATCATAAACCCAAGTCTCCTATACCATAGCACAATCATACATATATGTCAAAACTCATTATAAGATCATGTTATAATCATTTTACTTACCTTAGCTCCAAGCTAAGTTTACCAATAATAATCATCATCATCATCATCATCATCATCCTTGCTTCCTAAATCATATCATAATTCATAAATACTTTAGATACATAAATAACACTATCAATGGTTTATATATCCATTAGCTTACCTTTCAACATCTCTAATCATCATATGATCATATCTTGATCATATGATGAAAATCCACAAAATTACTAATTTTATTCAATATAACTTAACCTATAATTACTATAACCTCATTAGATTGCTTTAAAACACCTTTTACCTAAAACCCCCCAAATTACCTCAAGAACCCTAAATCATAATTCGCCAATTAACTCATGATTAGATGAACTTACTTGAGGTGGATGATTGCTATGAGTTTATTTCTTGATTTGGGACCTTAATTCACACTTAAATGATCAATCAAACAAGGGAAAATTCCTAAAAGAGATCATGTGCCATATGTGCTAACACTCTATAACCCAAAAAACATTTTTAAGCCAAAATTGCCCAGACGACTTGGCGACTGGGCAACTTAAGAAGAATTTGACAAGTGTCTATTTTTTTATTATTTAAGTACAAGTCGCCATTGGGGCAACTAGGCGACTTAAAAATATTTTATACTTGCATAGTAAAAATAGAGAAAATTAATTACAAGTTGCCCATTTGTCAAGTCGCCCTTGGCTATTTTGACTCAAACATATTTTTTGGGTTATAGAGTGCTAGCGCCTAAGGTGTTTAGACTCTTTTGGGAATTTTCCCATTAGACAACCTTGGTTTCCCTCCCTTTTCTTGTTTGTGTCATCACCTCCACAAAACCCACACCAAATAGAACATTATGGAAAAGCTGGGAATTCTCTAGATATTTGTTTGGTGGAGGTTTGCCACTTTGGCAGCTTAGGTCTCCTTAGTTTATTTCTATTATAGTTTGGCCACATCAATCTTCTTAAACCCATATATCATTTACTTTTACTTATAGTTTGACTACCGAATTTAACTAACCAATCACGTAACACCTTAGCCTTATAAAAGTCATGGTCAAACTTACTCAATGGCATTCTAGTAATATAATACTTAAAACCGGTTTTGGGGTGTTACAAATCTACCCCCTTATTTAGATTTCATTCCCGAAATCTGATTTTCTTAATGCTTGCGACCATTCACAAACTCTTCTATATCTAGGTCTACGTCATAGCCATTTTTCCCATTTATTATCAGTTCAATTGCTACAAATCACTTAGATTAACAATCTCAATCAAACCAAGTCATATTTAAATTATTAAAATTTCACTTAACTCACATAAATGCCACAAAATTTCAACTATTTCTAATAACACCGCGTCAATAGTAACGCACCATGCTATGGAAATTCTCCATTTTTTTACTCAACACTCTACGAAAACGGATGGGAAATTTTTGGGGAGTGACTTTTGAGTGAATTTGGGTGAAGTGGTGAGTTAATCATTTATAATAATACACACTGATATGGTTGCTAAGCCAAAGACTCGACCACTTGGACAAAGATATACAAACTCTACACACCTTTACATCAAACTCTTTATTTTTCTTTTCTCTTTTTTATAACATCACTTGGGGTTTATAGATACACCCCTACACTTGAGCTTTTACATACTTGATACATGAACTAATCTAGTGACCCAAATTGAGGTGGATCAAAATAACATGGAGACTATCAAACAAATATGGGGGTATTGACTTAACTTTTCTTCCCTATTCTTCTACAAAATAAATACTACCATGAATCCAAATAGTCACAAAATTGTATTTACAAGGATAAAGACTTAGCAATCGTGTACTCAAATAATTAAGTTGGGTTAAACAATAATGTACTAAAAGCGAGTACATACAAGGTAGGCTAAGGTGATTTGGGTGTAACAATTGGTTTAAGGGTAAACAATGCTCTTCATTAACAATCCGGCATTCACCGGAAAATTACGAGAACCATGAAAAGGAAAGGCTCAGAGGGTTGAACTAGGGGAATCCTACACTAAAAATGAGTGCATGGAAAGGGTGTGGGATAGTTATCTAGTCGAGGTGACCATAATAACTATTACAGGTTTAAAACATGGGTTAATCCTAGAGCCTCTTATCATTTAGAAAATCCTAATACTCACTATGCGGTCTCAGGATGCATCACTATAGCAAGTTCTAGAATTTAATACACTACCGGTACACTCTCATATAATTTAAAACCGATACTAGTGCTCCAGAAAAGGCAATAAAATCACACGTTCACAGACACATCCATGAACGCGACACTTTCAATTGCTCTTTCCTTAACCCGAGAAAGCTAAAGGTATAAATTATCTTGGGTATAAAATATGGATACCTGGATTTCTAAAGATCTAGGGCAAACCTCACAATTTAGGGGTGGATTTTTTTTGAGTGGTAGGGTTTTTGTGCAAATCATATAATTCCCTATCCAATGAGACGCTACTAGTACTTAGTTTCACCAGTGTGTGCCATAAAAAATTTAAATTTGGGTCAAAATTACCTTCTACGCTATGTTTTGATATATTACTCATTATATTAGGGACTGTTGGGATTAAAAGTCTTCTTGATGTTGTTTGAATTACTGTTGCTCATGATTTGTGTTAATGTTGCTCAGCTGGAGTTAGCACTGCTTAGAGACTTTAAAGAAAATATGCTAAGTGTTCACTACTGCTAGTACATAGTTAGTACTGCTAGTGAATATTAGTGCTGCCAATGAACTTCAAAGAAAATATGCTAAGTAGTTACTACTGCTAGTACAAAGTTAAGACTGCTCAACTAAAGTTAATACTACTAGTAAAAATATGCTTGAAGTTACTACTGCTAGTGAATATCAAGTTAATGCTGCTAGTTAGTACTGCTTATATGATATGTATTAGTTGTTTATAGAAAAGATTTTAGATACTTAGGGAAGTATTGTAAGCCGACTAGGACTCCTTGGTGTATAAAAGGAGGTCCTAGGGCATAGAGTTTTATATACAACTAGACGTATAATTCATAGCTTCAAGGTATTTGTAACCCTAATACTTTAAGAGTATTCGTATTATTATCATTAATAATATTGGAGCTTATTTGTTGAATTATATGTTCATTGAAAAACTGTTTCATTGATAATTCTTCTTAATATTAAAGATTAGATTCCGCATAATCTTTAATACATTCAAACACAGTTTCTACTATAGTTGTGTTAGATTTATCTAATATAACTAAACCTTAAACAAGCTTAAGGAATTCGATCTATTGAAGTGGGATCAACAAGTGGTATCAGAGCTTGTTGAGAAGCTGTGAATAAGCAGAACCTGTTTTTGCTAAAAGATATGGATCAAGATTCTACACACATGGTGGCTGCATCCAAAGTTCCCATGCTCAAACCTGGTGAGTATGAGATATGGAGGATGAGGATTGAACAATATATCCAGATGATAGACTATGCACTGTGGGAAGTCATAGAGAATGGTGCAACCTTGCCAAAAACAAAAATTATGGAAGGAGTTATGACAGAGATGCCTATTACAACTGCTGAAGAAAAGGCTCAGAGAAGATTAGAGGTGAAAGCTAGAAGTACTTTAATGATGGGCATTCCCAATGAACATCAGTTAAAGTTTAACTCTATAAAGGATGCTAAGAAGTTGCTGGAAGCTGTTGAAAAGAGATTTGGTGGGAATGCAGCTACAAGAAAGACTCAAAGGAATCTCTTAAAGCAGCAATATGAAAACTTCACTGCTCCAAGCTCAGAGATGCTTGATCAAACTTTTGATAGGCTTCAAAAGCTTGTGAGTCAGTTGGAGCTTTTGGATGAAAAGCTTTCACAAGAAGATGTTAATCAAAAGTTATTAAGAAGTTTGTCACCTGAGTGGAACACACATGCTGTTGTGTGGAGGAATAAAGCTGATTTGGATACAATGAGCATGGATGATCTCTACAACAACCTCAAGGTGTATGAACCAGAAGTTAAAGGGATGTCTAGCTCAAGTTCAAGCACACAGAACATGGCTTTTGTGTCCTCTTCAAATAACAACACTAGCAGCACTAATGAAGCAGTTAATACTGCTCATGGAGTTTCTACTGCTAGCACTCAAGTTAATGCTGCTAACTCTACAAATATTGATAACTTGAGTGATGCTGTTATTTGTGCATTCTTTGCTAGTCAACCAAATAGTCCTCAACTTGTACATGAGGACTTGCAACAAATCCATCCAGATGACATGGAAGAGATGGATTTGAGATGGCAAATGGCCATGTTGACTATGAGGGCAAGAAGGTTTTTGAAGAATACAGGAAGGAAGCTTACTGTTAATGGCAATGAGACTATTGGTTTTGATAAGTCCAAAGTGGAGTGCTACAACTGCCACAAGAGGGGACATTTTGCTAGGGAGTGCAGAGCTCTAAGAAATCAAGACAACAAGAACAAGGAAAGCTCAAGAAGGAGTGTGCATGTGGAAACATCTACTTCTACAGCTTTGGTGTCATGTGATGGTCTTGGTGGATATGACTGGAGTGATCAGGCAGAGGAAGGGCCTAATTATGCACTCATGGCTTTCTCATCTTCAAGTCCTGACTCAGAGGTATCCAATGATTCTATTTGTTTAAAATCTTGTTTGGAAACTGTTAAACTTCTTAAATCTCAAAATGATCAACTATTAAAAGATTTAAAGAAATCTGAGTTAATGGTTCTAGGTTATAAGACAGGTTTAGAGTCAGTGGAAGAAAAACTTGAAGTTTATAAAGCAAATAAGTCTATTTATTTACAAGATATTAAGGGCTTAAAATTTGAAATTCATATAGGAGAAATAACTATTAGAGAGCTTAGAAAAAAGGTTGATATAGTTCAAAAAGAAAAAGATGGCATTCAACTTAATGTAGATAAATTTGACCATGCATCTAAAAGTTTAAACAAGCTCACAGAGTGTCAGATAGTTGACAGTTGCAAGAAAGGTTTATGCTATGAAAATTATAATGCAGTTCACCTCCCTACATAGGAAATTTTATGCCTCCAACACCTCACTTGTCTTTTATTTATTTAGATGAGTTTGTTAATAAGCCTGCAGTTGAGAACTATAAAGCTATGTCTAGGGAAGAAGATACTAAGGTAGTTAGAAAGAATGATGATGCCCCATGTATTGAAGAATGGGTGTCAGATGATGAGGAAGAGGATGTGTCTCAGCTTAAAATTGAAAAGAAAATAGTTAGTCCTGGTATCGTTAAGAAAGAGTTTGTCAAATCTAAACAACAAGAAAAAACTACTAGGAAAACTATTAAACAAGTTGAGCAATATAGACAAAATACTCACAGTCCAAGAGGCAATCAAAGAAATTAGAACAAAATAATGTCTCAAAAACTAGGAAGTAATTTTGAGATGTTTAATAAGGCCTGTTATGTGTGTGGAAGCTTTGATCATTTGCAGGTTGATTGCAATTACCATCAAAAATAGTTTTAAAATCAAAGGATGGTAAAACCTGTTTGGAACAATGCTCAAAGGGTGAATCATCAAAACTTTTCCCAAAAGAATCACCCATGTGCTAAAAAGAACTTGGTTCCAAGAGCAGTACTAATAAAGTCTGGTTTAGTATCAATTAATACTGCTAGACAAAATATTTCAAAAACAGCAGTATTGGTTAATACAGCTAGACAAGTTAATGCTGCTCACTTAAAAACAACAGTGAATGCTGTTAGACCAATGTCATATCTTTCTAAAACAGCACATTCAACTGTTAAGAGGCCCATTCATAAGAACACAACATTTAAAAACAGTAATATTAATCAAAGGGTTAATACTGTTAGGGGTAAAAATGTTAATACTGCTAGGCCAAAAGCAGTAGTTAATGCTGTTAAGGGAAATAATTTTAATGCTGATAAGGCCTCAGCTTGTTGGGTTTGGAAACCAAAGCATAAAGTTTTAAACCATGTTTCTAAACATAACAGTGCATCAATCACCCTAAAAAAGTTTGATTACGTTGATGCACAAGGAAGATCCAAGTCAGTGATGGCTTGGGTCCTCAAAAGAAACTGATTTTCTTACCTAATGTGCAGGGCAATCCACAAATGGATTTACATGATCAAGGAATAATTGATAGTGGATTCTCAAGGCACATGACAGGGAACATGTCCTATCTTACAGACTATGAAGAGATAGATGGAGGATATGTTGCTTTTGGAAGGAACCCCAAAGGAGGGAAAATCACAGGAAAAGGTACCATTAAAACTGGTAATCTAGATTTTGAAAATGTGTATTTTGTGAGAGAGTTAAAGTTTAATCTCTTTAGTGTCTCACAAATGTATGATAAAAAGATTAGTGTTCTTTTTAATGACACTGACTCTATTGTTTTATCTCCAAACTTTAAGTTAATTGATGAAAGTCAAGTTTTACTTAGAGTTCTAGAAAGAACAATATGTATAGTGTTGATTTAAAGAACATAGTTCCTAAAGGAGGTTTAACTTGCCTTTTTGCAAAAGCCACATCTGATGAATCTAAATCTTAGTATAGAAGGCGAGGTCACTTAAATTTTAAAACTGTGAATAAATTGGTTAAAGGAAATCTTGTAAGAGGTTTACCTTCTAAACTTTTTGAAAATGATCAAACCTGTGTTGCTTGTCAAAAGGGAAAGCAACACAGAGCC
Organism: Tanacetum coccineum; assembly: GCA_026074375.1. Classification (NCBI taxonomy): domain Eukaryota; kingdom Viridiplantae; phylum Streptophyta; class Magnoliopsida; order Asterales; family Asteraceae; genus Tanacetum; species Tanacetum coccineum. Next base: position 12,526 of record BQNB010116443.1, read on the forward strand.
TCTTGTAAGTCCAAAACAGAGAACTCAATCAGTCTTCCTTTATATTTGTTACATAATGACTTATTTGGTCCAACATTTGTAAAAAGCCTTATGAAGAAAATGTATTGCCTAGTTGTCTCAGATGATTACAATAGGTTTACATGGGTTTTCTTTCTAGCTACTAAGGATGAGACTAGTGGCATTCTTAAGTCCTTTATAACTGGGATAGAAAATCTAGTAGATCACAAGGTTAAGGTGATTAGATGTGATAATGGAATAGAATTCAAAAACAGAGAAATGAATCAGTTTTGTAAAAGGAAGGGTATTTTGAGACAATTTAGTGTAGCTAGAACTCCTCAAAAAATAGAGTTGCTGAGAGGAGGAATAGGACACTAATTAAGGCTGCTAGGACTATGCTAGCTGATTCTAAGTTACCAACTACTTTTTGGGCAGAAGCAGTTAATATTGCTTGCTATGTGCAAAATAGAGTGTTAGTAGTTAAGCCTCATAACAAGACCCCATATGAACTTTTTCATGGTAAAACACCAACTTTAAGTTTTATGAGACCATTTGGGTGTCATGTTACCATTTTTAATACCATAGATCACTTAGGCAAATTTGATGGTAAGGCTGATGAAGGTCTCTTTGTTGGATACTCTTTGAATAGTAAAGCCTTTAGAGTATTCAATAGTAGAACAAGGATAGTGGAAGAAAACTTGCATATTAGGTTTAGTGAGAATACACCTAATGTTGTGGGTAGTGGACCAGATTGGCTATTTGATATTGATGCACTAACAAGAACAATGAATTATGAGCCAATTATTGCAGGTACATAGTCTAATGGTTTTGCAGGTACAAAAGCAAGTGAAAATGCAGGTCAAGCTAGAAATGAGACAGAACTTGTCAAAGATTACATTTTGCTACCATTATGGACTGCTGATCTACCATTTTCCTAAGATCCAAAGAGTTCTAATGATAATGGATCCAAACCTTTAAGTAATGATGGAAAGAAGGTTGATAAAGATCAAAGAAAAGATACTGAATGTAATGGTCAAGAGAAGAAAGATAATATTAACAGCACTAACAATGTTAATGTTGCTGCCACATATGAGGTTAATGTTGTTGGTGGAAAAACAAGCATTGAACTTCCATTTGATCCAAATATGCCTGCTTTGGAAGATTATAGCATACTTGACTTCTCAAGAGATGATGAAGATGATGGTGCAGAGGCTTACATGAACAATTTAGACATAACAATCCAAGTCAGTCCTAATCCAACTATAAGAATTCATAAAGATCATCCTCTTGATCAAGTGATTAGAGATTTGCAATCAGCTACACAAACAAGAAAGATGTCAAAGAATTTGAAGGAACATGGGTTTGTTAGTACTATTCAACAAAGAACAAACCATAAAGACCTTCAAAACTTCCTGTTTGCTTGCTTTTTATCACAGGAAGAACCCAAAAAGGTAATTCATGCATTGAAGGATTCAATCTGGATAGAGGCTATGCAGGAAGAGCTTCTATAATTCAAGTTACAAGAAGTTTGGACTTTAGTGGATTTACTAAAAAGAAAAAGAGCTATAGGCTCTAAATGGGTTTTCAGGAATAAAAAGGATAAAAGAGGAATTATGATAAGAAATAAAGCAAGATTGGTTGCTCAAGGGTACACACAAGAAGAAGGGATTAACTATGATGAAGTCTTTGCCCCTGTTGCAAGAATTGAAGCAATTAGGCTATTTTTAGCTTATGCTTCATTTAAAGATTTTATGGTGTATCAAATGGATGTAAAAAGTGATTTTCTCTATGGGAAGATTGAAGAAGAGGTGTATGTATGTCAACCACCAGGATTTGAAGATCCAAACTTTCCTGATAGAGTATACAAGGTTGAAAAAGCAATGTATGGACTACATCAAGCTCCTAGAGCTTGGTATGAAACCTTGTTAACATATTTGTTGGACAGTGAGTTTCAAAGAGGGACAATTGACAAATCCTTATTTATCAAAAGATACAAAGGTGATATTTTGCTAGTCTAAGTTTATGTGGATGATATCATCTTTGGTTCAATAAAGAAGGAGTTATGCAATGCATTTAAGAAGTAGATGCATGAGAAATTTCAGATGAGTTCTATAAGAGAACTTACATTCATTTTGGGATTACAAGTGCAGCAGAAGAAGGATGGCATATTTATTAGTCAAGATAAATATGTTGTTGAAATTTTAAAGAAATTTAGGTTTATAGAAGTCAAGACTGCAAGCACACCAATCGAAACTCAAAATCCTCTGCTCAAGGATGAAGATATTGAAGAAGTGCATGTTCATATGTATAGGTCAATGATTGGTTCATTGATGTATCTTACATCCTTAAGACCTGACATCATGTTTGCAGTGTGTGCCTGTGCTAGATATCAAGCCAATCCAAAAGTTTCACATCTTCATGCTGTGAAAAGGATTTTTAGATACTTGAAAGGTCAACCAAAATTAGGCCTTTGGTATCCAAAGATTCTCCTTTTGATTTGGTTACAAATTCTACAACAAAAGCTGAGTATGTGGCTGCTTCAAGTTGCTGTGGACAAGTGCTTTAGATTCAGAATCAACTACTTGATATGGGTATAATTTTATGCATACCAAGATCTTTATTGATAATAACAGTACTATTTGCATAATTAAAAATCATGTTTTTCATTTAAAAATAAAGCATATAGAGATCAGAC
>BQNB010116444.1:1655-21363 GCA_026074375.1 Tanacetum coccineum
GACTCTGGATTATTAATGAAGAGCATTGTTTACACCCAATGTTACACCTAAATCGCCTTAGCCTTCCTTGTATGTACTCGCTTTTAGTACATTATTGTAAACCTAGTTAATTATTGCAGGAGTACATAGTTGCTAAGTCGAGCCATTTATCAGTGTATACATTTTTTGAATGATTGAGAATCATGGTAGTTATTATCTATGAAGAATTGGGGAAGAAGTCACCTATTACCCTATTTGTGCTCAATACGCTTCATGTTTTGTTGATCCTTTTGATTCGGGTCTGTATATAGTTGATTGTAACGAGTTAGCAAAAACTCAAGTATAGGTGTAGGTTTATAAACCCCGGGTTATGTATTATGTTTATCAAAAGAAAAAAAAGAAAATAAAAATAGAAAAGAAAAAGAAAGAGTTGAATGTAGAGTTTGTATGTCTTAGTTCGTATATCTTAGTCCTAGAGTGGTCGAGTCTTGGCTTAGCAACGCCTCATCATGTATTCTTGTATTTAATTAACTCACCATGACTCCAAATCCACCCAAATATATCCCATCCTTTTCCATTATTGTTTAACTTACACCCGAACATCAAAACCCTTTAAAAGACCTCTTTGATAGTAATTTCTAATACTTACGCCTAGTGGTGGAGGTTTTTGATCCTTTACCAAGCCAATGGTAATTTATATGCTACGACAGGTAATGAGTGTTATTTTCCCGTTTCTTATACTGTTATAATTCATTATACAATTAAGAGAAAGAGAGAATCTAAACACTTATGTGAGGTGCTAGTATATAACTTTCGTGCTTTTAATTACGAGGTCTAGAAGGTTGTGTCATAAAATATCTTTTAAAAGTAGATTAAATGCCCCCGATATTGCTATTGTCTAGGTAGAAAAGCCCATTTGCTTAAGGACAAGCAAATCCCAAGTGTAAGGGTATTTGATGAGGTGTCATTTTATACACTTTTTAGGGTCATTTAACCCTCTAAATCATGCAAATATGCCCAACTTATGTACTTAATCGTTCATTTTTATGTTTTTAGCACTTGGATGGATTTTGGAGGAAATAAATGTGACTTGCACTCATTTGGAGAAGAAACGGACAAGATTATAACTCTACACCAAATCTCATGAACAAAATGCGTATAGTGGCTGGAGACAGCGTCACAATTTTATGTGACGGCGTCAAGACAAACAAAGGACGGCGTCAGGATTTTGACGGCGGCGTCAGGATCCAACCGACTTAAAGAAGCCCTAGAAGATTCGGCGGGGTGACAACGTCAGGATTATAACGCGACGCCGTCGCGCCTGTTTTCCTATATATACAAAGTCGTTTTAGGGTTGTTTTTAAGGTGTCAAAACCCTTTTGTATCAGCCTTAAACACATGTTTTAATAAAGTGAAGTCCTCTATCTTTTATCATTCAATATGTCTATGTGTTGTTTGATTATTTATTGTTTTTTGCTTCCTTTTAACATGACAGGCTAGATCCATTACTTTTTACTTATGATTGCATGAAACTTACTTTGTAGATCCTTTTAATATTGCTTCTTATGATGGATGTGCACGTTAAGCTTTAGAAAACTAGCCATAAGATATTAACTTGGCATAGACGTCTAGGGAAACGCGAGTGTGTAGAAAGGGTACCATCAGTAAAGGTCTTCATACTACCTTACCCCTATTATGGTTTATCCCTCTTAAGTGTTTTAATGCATGTAATGTACTCTTAGCGGCCTTGTAATAGTCTTCACACTACCTTACATGTGTGTTGCCTTAACTTAATATTACATAGACGGCGAATTCGTGTAATCTATTCATGACCTAGAAAATACTTACACAGATCATAACAAGTGTGACAAAGAAATAGAATTAGGAGAAGCAAACTGAGGAGTAGTGCACGATCAAGTAAATACGTTCGTTTACCATATAAGTTTTCACTAAAGTAGTTTAGATTTATTATTAGTTTAATTAGTTAAAACCAAAACTAACCTCTTAAACCAGAATTTTACCTGCTTTTTATAAAATTATAAAATATAAAAATAATCTTCTCTCAACCCTTAGACCTCTGTTATATTTTGTTTGAGCCTTCCTAAACTATTCCCCTTGAGAACGATAACAACCCCCGAGTCTTGCCTATACTACACTACATCGGTTAGGTACACTGCCTAGGAAGTTGCAAAACTCTTTGTGAGTCGCAACACCTACATCAAGTTGCCTAGGAAAAATATGAAAGAGTTTTCATGTGTAATACAGAAAAAGAAAATTAGAAAACCTTGTTAATCACCCATCAAGGTAATAGTCAAGTCAAAGATAACAAGATTGACCTTTTGGTACAACAATATGAACAATTTGTCATTTTAGAAGACGAATCTATAGATAGTGCTAGTTTAATAGCTCTTGATGAAGGTTAATCTAGCAAGAACTACGTTAGGAAGTTTCTTAGGGCTCTACATCCTAAATGGAGAGGAAAAGTCACGGCATTTAAAGGGTCGAAATACTTGACATCACTATCACTTGATGAACTCATTGAGAACCTTAAAGTTCATGAGATGATCATCAAGAAAGATTCTGAAATAGTCAAAGCTAAAGGAGAAAGGAAATCCCTTGATTTAAAGGCTAAAAAGGAATCTAATGATGAAGAAAGTTCAACTTCCAAAAGTGAAGACGAAGAGTATGCCATGGAGGTTAGAGACTTCAAGAAGTTCTTCAAGAGAATAGGTATTTTCGTAAGACAGCCATGGAATGACAAAAAGACATTGTTAGCCCTAAAATATGGTGACTAATCCAGAATTACATTTATCATTTATAGTCGGGTTGGGTTAGTTTAGCTAGTCGATGTCGGGACTATAAATACCCCCTCTATACTTCCATGGAGGGGTAGAAGTTCACACTTGTAAAAGTGTGTGTGTGTGTGTATTTTTCTCTTTTCTCTCAACAACACACACAACTTCCCACTATCTCTTTTTCCCTCTCACTAATACAAGCTGCACACATAATTTTCCCTTTTACCAACCCTTTGGATCCGATGTTATAGAAGGGTGAATCTAAAGATAATAACTGGTAACATAGTTACAGTGGTAATTGTGAAAGATTCTTGTTGGCTAAACAAGATCAAATTTCGGAGTTATTTAGTAACGTTATTTGTTTCTAAGGTTTCAAAAGTCTAACCCCTGTTATTAATGCTTAAAAGTGTTTATTTTATTTATTTAAGCCAGATCTAGGCCTAAGGTAACAAGTTGGGCAAGAAAAATCAAGTTTCAGTAAAAAAGTGATTATTAAGTGATTTGTTTGAAACTGAACGTGTATTGCTCTGACGTTGACTTTCTGTATGAATGAAGCGGAATATGCAGGTAGAAATAAGATGAAATAACTGAAAACCAATCTACAATAAATAATCCCCCAAGCGAAATATGATAATCCACCGAATATGAAATCTAAGAGGAATATGTAATCCATGAGGATAATCTTGCAGTCAATCGAAATATGCATGCACACGCAAATATGCAACATTAAAGCGATATATGCAACATTTAATCGAAATAATCATGGCATCAGCGACCTAGCAACATTTATAAGCTAAATATTCATGCATTCAAGCCAAATATGCAATATCCAAGCGAAAAAATGTCACAGCTCAGCGAAATATAGAAAATTCCGCGCGAAATATGTCACTAGCCAAGGCGCAATGTGCATTTTCTAAGCGAAATGTGAAATTTAATCAAGCGAAAAATGTAATTTTTTCAATTTATATCCAATTTTGGTGATTCACATTCGCTACCAACATCAACCAAAACAACCCACCACAACACAAACAACAACACTTAATCCCAAAACGATCCTGAAAAGATTCACTTAAAGACAAAAAGGCTAAAGATTCGGATTAACTAATGAAAACGTGATCACGAAGTTTTTGGTATCCCTTATTATGCAATTGAAGTTGAATTTCCACAGAGCTTCTCACTTTTTTCATCATCGAGACTTCTTCTTACTATCGTTTAGTTGACACTTTTAATGAACGATCCAGTTATGATTAAGACTTAGATTATCTAGTTTCCAGAAGTCAAGGGGTGGTTGGATGAAGACCTAGATAACTATCACTTAAAGGAGTTACGTTGTAGTACTCAGTGTCACACGCAGATGTCGATGTGGATAATTTCAAGAGGTGTTGTACTTCTTATACTTTTAAAGTTGGGTATAAGGTACTTAGAGATTTACTTCTGCACCATTCTTCAATCAATAGTAGTGCAAGATTAAGTAACAAATTTGGGAGATTTTACTTCAGTTTCAAGTTTGGTATATCGGGTTAACTTTACCAAGTGGTCATGATAATAGCCGACAGAATACGAGGTTGGTAAGTTAGCCAGAGAATTAAAGGTTGAGATGTAATCAGCACTTCTCACAGGTATTTTTATGTTATTCCAAGACAACGATACTTCACAGTCTAAGCAAAATCTTCAAAGTTCTTCAACGACATTCATATACAAGACCTTGATTATACCAAGTGTTCTTGATTCTTGCTTCATCTCCTCTACGGTTTGTGAAGCCAAGAGGGTTATGATTCTTTTGTGTATCAAGATTTGTGCTTATGACAAGAACTTCTTGAGTATATGGACGTACACGACAATGATGCTTCTGAGAGTTTGCAACCATCATGGGGGAAAATGTGTACATCCAGGACTTAGTTGACTTTGATGGTACCATGTCAACTTCCAGGGGGAAGTAGAGTATACTACTTCACTTAGAATGGTTTGTGAAGTATTCTGCAAACGTAAGAAGAACAGTTACTGATTTCTCGCATGCACCCCTGAACGAATATTCACCAAGCCTTAATGACAAGAAGCAGTGGTCGTTAGTGTGGTTTGACTTCTACAAAATTCCGCTGTGCACTTTGATGACAAGTAGAAGATTGTTCAAGTTACATCAATGTTTCAGAATCTGCTTAAGATAGGGATATTGGTTTGGGGGAAGCTGATTCAGAAACTTCGACAAAAAGGAGTCTATAAAGAAAGCTTTTTAAGACGTGTTGCATGGATTGGGGGAAGTTAATCCAACTCATGCATACTACAATGGATCCTGTACAAGTAAAGACACTGAAGATCCAAGCTAGAGTACAAGTTTCAAGACCAGGAGAACTCAGAAGACATCTTCAGCTTTGGAAGCGCTTTGGAAGACTTTATTTGTGTTGTATTTGTACCTAATAGGAACATTGTAAGTAATTCCGTATGTCCGCATATTAGGGGAAGATTGTTAGCCCTAAAATATGGTGACTAATCTGGAATTACATTTATCATTTATAGTCGGGTTGGGTTAGTTTAGCTAGTCGATGTCGGGACTATAAATACCCCCTTCATACTTCCATGGAGGGGTAGAAGTTCACACTTATAAAAGTGCGTGTGTGTGTATTTTCTCTTTTCTCTCAACAACACATACAACTTCCCATCTTATCTCTTTTTCTCTCTAATAATATGGTTACACATCATTTCCATTTTACCATACCTCCGGATCCGTTGTTATAAGGGTGAATCTAATGATAACAGACATTTCAAAGAATTCGAGACGACAAGAACGGTAAAAGTGTTATGAAGTGCTTTATATGCAGAGATCCAAATCATCTTATCAGAGAATGTTCGAAACCACCGAGAGACAAGAACCAAAAAGCCTTCATTGGAGGTTCTTGGAGCGATAACGGTGAGGAAGATGATGAAAAAGCTAAATATGAAACGTGTCTCATGGCTCATGCATCTAGCGAGGTACATTCCAAATCCTCTTACTTTAGTGATGAAAACTTGTCAATAGATGATATTATTTTAGATAGTGAATATAATAAGTTGTGTAAGATGAATCAAAAACTAATCACTAAGAACAAACATCTAAAAGCTATTAGGAATAGTCTAGAAAATGAAATTAATGAGTTAAAAGAAAAGTTTTCTAAACTCGAGAGTAACAAGGAAGTTAATCTCGAATGTACAACTTGTCAAACACTTAAAATTGACAACGAAAAACTCAAAGAGGAAGCTCTAAAGCTAATTCAATTTCAAAAGAGTACACACTCTCTAAATAAAATGCTTAGTCTTTTAAAACCCTCTAAAGATAAATGGGGTCTAAGGTTTAACTCATTTGAAGCATCAACAAGCGGGACTAAGAAAAAAGAATTTGTGAAATCACAAAATGAAACGTCCTCTGGTGGCGGCCTCTTGATTGCTGATGGCGGTCCCCTTAGTGTACAAATGGCCCCCAAAGCAAATCAGGAACCGCCGGTCTGTTCATCAGAAAATGGAAAATATGTTTCTTTTCAAAAAATCTATTTTGGGTCCTAGACCAAAACATATAATAGTAAATAATGTTGAAATTCCCGTTGCTAGTGATGATGGGGTTAAATGGTTTTATAAACATTCTCTAAAACCTGGAGTTGGATTTTCTAAACCGAACTTTTGGTCAAAAACTCCACCTCCTAGGAGAATCAATAATTTTTATCCTTGATCTAGAACTCCACAACCAAAAAGAAATATTAGAAGACAAAATCGTCTAAATGGTTTTCCGTAACTTGGAATAACTTCCATCCTCAAAGTTACATGCCATGGGAAATGTGTCCTCCATTTCCACATCCCAACCAAATGCAACAAATTCAAAGGATGTTTAATGCTAACAACTTTAGACCCATGAGATATTGGGGACCAAATGTTTGAGTTATTGTTTTATATAAATAGATATGTCTTGGAATCGATTTAGAGCCCGACGAGTGGATAAAAGATAGTGGATGCTCTAAACACATGACAGGCAATCAAAATCCCTTCTCATATTATAAAGCATACAATGGAGGTAATGTCGTTTTTCGTAGTAATCTTTGCGGTAACATCATTGGCAAAGGTACGATCTCTAATGCCTCTCTTAATATAGAAAATGTAGAGCATGTAGATAATTTAAGATTTAACTTGCAAAGTGTAGGTCAAATATGTGATAATAAATGTAAAGTAATATTCTCTAAACATGATAGCGAAATTACTAAGGATGTAAAAGTCATAGGCAGAGGTATTAGGAAAAGCGTCTTGTATGTGATGAAATTAGAAAAGAAACCGAAAGACAAAATTTATCTTACAACGATTATAGAAAACTCCACTTTGTGGGATATGAGATTAGGTCACGCAAATATGTGTCTAATTCAATCGTTGCCATCTAAGGAACTAGTTAGGAATTTACCTAAGCTTAGGTTTGATCAACATTTTTGTGATGCTTGCAAAATTGGAAAACAAGCTCACGCTAGTCACAAATCTAAAAAGATAGTCTCAACGAGTAGATGCTTAGAACTCCTTCACATGGATCTTTTTGGTCCATCCGTCGTACGAAGTTACAGAGGAAACCTCTACACCTTAGTAATAGTAGATAACTATTCTAGGTATACATGGACAAGATTTCTCAAGACCAGAACCGAGGCTTTTAAGCAATTTGAAATCTTTAATAAGAAAATTCAAAACCAACTAGGTTGTTCAATAGTGTCAATTAGGATGGACCACGGTAGAGAATTTGCTAATGAAGTGCAATTTGGAGAGTGTTGTAATGCCAACGGTATTACACATAACTTCTCGGCTTCACGCACTCCACAATGAAATGGTGTGGTAAAAAGGAAAAATAAGACTCTACAAGAAATGAGTAGAAGAATGTTGAATGAACAATTATTACCATAAAAGTTTTGGTGTAACATCGTTTATGTGTCGTTGTGTGTAGGTAATTTTGTTATCAAGTTTTACTATTTATATTTTGCCAACTTTACCTATTAACTAACACTAACGGGCAGTATACCCGATTAATTGTAGGTTCGTTGGTAAGTAGGGTGTCGATCACTAAGAATGAGCATTAATACATAAATCTATCAGTATTTTAGTTATCTAGGTTAGTTCTAATTAATTCTAATTAAACCTAAACTAACGTAAAGAGGGGGGTTCTCAGCCTGAGTGACTGGCACAAGATTTGGTTTAATAAAGCAATAAATAAGACAATTAACACACACAAGCAGATAAACAAATGATAAAGAAGCGGCCAATCACTAATGTAAGGAAAACGTATTAGTAGTTTAATCTAATAGAATGTAGGAATTGTTTATGAGTGCAATGATTGTATTACTTCATTGGTGTTATATCATTTAAAAGTTTAGGTGGGTCTTCTCCCTAAACTCTAGGTTTGTTTTTCAGTTAATCTTGTCACAATTAACCAAACACGCATAAAGTTCACACCGTTGATAATAATCTATCTAGGAGACAACATTGGTGAATATCGAAACCTAGATGATTGAGGCTTTACCCACTTATGTCTAATTGTTATCTATATGCTGGTAGTCCATGGTCCGAGCACTTACCCAAGGAAACAGAACGTTATGTGTAATCCTAAGTCACCACTTAGTCTACCTATTCGCTTAACCAAAGGAAGAACAGGGGCATAAATTTGTAGTCCTATTATTCCAGAGTCATATAGATAAGCTATATTTAGTTCTATCCCAGACTCCAGCCTATGTCATGCATTCTAGATCCAGTTGAATGATAGATTAAACACATAATCGAAATATAAACATATATGAAGTAATAAACATAATCAAAATGCAACGAAAGAGTAAACAATCAATATAAATAAACCAAACATTAAATTATCATAAACATGGCTAATACCTAAAGGTATTAGCCCATACTCATTGTAACAATACACAGTATCATAGAAGAACAATTAAGATAAACAAAAAGTTATGCTAACTGAATGCTTATAGCGCAGTATAGAGATTACAAAAGTTTTCCTATTAAATTGAGGCAATTGCGGGACAATCTTGGCTTCTAAATCTTTTGTAGATCGTACTTGGTGGTTAAAGACTTCTTATGCATACTAAAAACTAAATTTTAGGTTTTCTAATTATAGGCTCTGAAAACAAGTCGATACGCCGTATTAGAGGGGTCTGATACGGTGTATTTGGGTAACTTAGAGTGGGCTCCATGATTATTATATTCTGGAATATTCAAAAACCGCCACTAAATACGGTGTATAGGATCTTCTGGATACGGCGTATTGGATGGAAATCGTGCTTCTTCATAATGTTGACCAAAGTATCTTATACGGCGTATATGCTGATGTGGATATGGCGTATTCTTCAAAGTCAGGCAATGGTGTTGGTCTTGTCTAAGTCTTGGGAAATAATGTATCTGTCTAGAATGATATGTTGTATTCTTCAGATTTAGTAGACTTTCTCGATCTTCATCATTTGTGATCCAAAACACGTTCTTTTCTCCATCTTTCGCCAAATGCACGATAATTACTGAAATTCATATAAATAAGCGATTAACTATCAAATCTTATATAAAACATTACAAAACGAGCAATCTAAATAGGATAAATGATGCTAACAATGTGACATTATTTGATGTCATCAAATATCCCCCCACTTAATTCCTACTTGTCCTCAAGTAGACTTTAGATTTATCTTATGAAAATGTATCCCAAATGAATGTCTAGGATTTTTCCTTTAAGCAATATTTATTCAATTACTAGCGCACAACCAAACACCTTACGAAATAGGAAACGAAATCACTTAAATCACTTAACTAATCTATGTGGTAACATTTAGTAGTTCGCCCAATTGCTCGGTCATGACGAGTATTCTATCATAAGCTTGGCAAGGATACACATCTCCCCCACTAAAGCTAAGGAGTAACCAGTCTAAAAAGGTAAATTGGGTGAATATGATAAGGCTTAAGGGTTGATCATTCTTTTTAGTCTCTATCGATACCAATATTCTAGAAAAGGCGACAAAACCACAAATGCACGCCCAAATCCATGATCGCGACACTTGTGATTGCTCACTTCCTAAATTGAATAAGCTAAAGAATAGGATTAAGTAATCTTTATCAACAGTATTACACTAACAAGGGCGACAAAACCACACATACACATTCAAATCCATGAATAAGACATATGTGATTGCTCACTCCCTCATTTGAGCAAAGCAAAGGTTAGGATGAAGAATGATATAGGGTAGGGATTAGGCATGGGAAATATTTTTAATTGGTGTAAAATAAAATAACAAAACAGATGGATTAAGTCCAACCAATAAAAAACGTTGCTAGCTACTTTTCCGACCACAACCTTAAAAAAGAAACATATCACAGACTAACTCACGCTTTAACACAGAAACTCACGCTTTGTTTGGTAGACACGAATTAGACTCAAAAATGTCTTAATCATCATCCTTAACGGTCCATAAAAACAACATAGCTGGTGTTCTCGTAATGACCAACTCCTGATCATCCATAATATAGTACAACAATAGTGGCGATATCTACCACTTGATACAAAAAAATACATAGTTGGTTAATTTTGCAACCAACTTCAAAATAATATACAACAATACTTTACATTGTTGGTTTATAGCACGTACCAACAAATAATCGATCATCTTATAAAAAATAAAATCGGTTAAGTTTAGACGAATCGATTATCTCACAATCCTCTCCTTTTTTTCTCTCTTACATTTTTTTTATTTTTGTATTTTTTTGATTTTTTTAAACAAACCTAGAAAACAAAATAAAGGTGTAAAATTTCATCACTTCACGATCATTATAAATCTGGATAATATTTCCATAACGTTCATGACTCAAAAATAGAAATAATAGTAAAAGTAGTAAAAAAAAGACACTACTTTCACATTCTCATTGCATTGTGCAATTCCTGACCTAACAAAAGATAAGAAATACGTACACAAACACAGGAAGTACATACTTTTACAAAATAAACTAGCAACCAACCAAGGACTTAATCTATTAGGGTAGGCTAAGGTGTAAATGTGTAACAAAACAAATTTTAATGGCGGAAGAAACAAAAAGAATAGCTCAGAAGGTTTTTCTAGGGGTGTCTTACTCTAAAGATGAGAGTGAACAAGGGGGTTTTATATGGGGGTTAACTAACGAGTGTAGTTAGTTAATAACACATAATGTATATGGAATAGGCTTTTTGGTGTAATCCTAGAAATTTACCAATCTGGACAAGTTACTCCAATTATTAAATATAATACTCATTATAGTGGTCTCGAATAGTATACCAAGCCAAGTTCTAAATTTAATACAATCACCGGCACACTCATATTTTTGTGGAATTTTGGGTAAAATGGGGGAAATGGAATAGGCTTAATCCTCACAATATGAAAATAAGGGTTATGTGTCACAATTAACCAAACTCTAGGTTTATTTAGGTGGGTTTTCTCCTTAAACTCTAGGTTTGTTTTTCAGTTAATCCTGTTACAATTAACCAAACTCGCATAAAGTTCACACCGTTAATTATAATCTAGCTAGGAGACAACATTGGTGAAAATCGAAACCTAGATGATCGAGGCTTTACCCATTTATGTCCAACTGTTATCTATATGCTGGTAGTCCATGGTCCGAGCACTTACCCACGGAAATAGAACGTTATGTGTAATCCTAAGTCACCACTTAGTCTACCTATTCGCTTAACCAAAGGAAGAACAGGAGCATAAATTTGTAGTTCTATTATTCCAGAGTCACATAATTAAGCTGTATGTAGTTCTATCCCGGACTCTAGCCTACGTCATGCATTCTAGATCCAGTTGAATGATAGATTAAACACATAATCGAAATATATACATATATGAAGTTATAAACATAATCAACATGCAACGAAAGAGTAAACAATCGATACAAACAAACCAAACATTAAATTATCATAAACATGGATAAAACCTAAAGGTATTAGCCTATACTCATTGTAACAATTCATAGTATCATAGAAGAACTATTAAGATAAACAAAACGTTATGCTAACCGAACGCTTATAGCGGAGTATAGAGATTACAAGGGTTTTCCTATTGAATTGAGGCACTTGCAGGACCTTCTTGGCTTCTAAATCTTCTATAGACCGTACTTGGTGGTTAAAGGCTTCTTACGCATACTAAAAACCGAATTTTAGGTTTTCTATTTATAGGCTCTGAAAACAGGTCGATACGCCGTATTGGAGGGGTCTAATACGGTGTATTTGGGTAACTTGGAGCGGGCTCTACGATTATTATATTCTGGAATATTCATAAACCGCCACTGAATACAATGTATAGGAGTTTCTGGATATGGCGTATTGGATGGAAATCATGCTTCTTCAGAATGTTGACCAAAGTATCTTATACAGTGTATCTGCTGATGTGGATACGGCGTATTCTTCAAAGTCAGGCAATGGTCTTGGTCTTGTCTAAGTCTTGGGAAATAATGTATCCGTCTAGAATGATACGTTGTATTCTTCAGATTTATCAGACTTTTTTGATCTTCCTCATTTATGATCCAAAACGCGTTCTTTTCTCCATCTTTTTCCAAATGCTCGATAATTACTAAAATTCATACAAATAATCGAGTAACTATCAAATCTTATATAAAACATTACAAAACGAGCAATATAAATAGGATAAATAATGCTAACAATGTGACGTTATTTAATGTCATCAAATATCCCCCCACTTGAATCCTACTTGTCCTTAAGTAGACTTTAGATTTATCTTATGAAAATGTATCCCAAATGAATGTCTAGGATTTTTCCTTTAAGCATAATTTATTCAATTACTAGCGCACAACCAAACACCTCAAGAAATAGGAAACGAAATTACTCAAATCACTTAACTAATCTATGTGGTAACATTTAGTAGTTCGCTCAATTGCTCGGTCGTGACGAGTATTCTATCATAAGCTTGGCAAGGATACACATCTCCACCACTAAAGCTAAGGAGTAACCAGTCTAAAAAGGTAAATTAGGTAAATATGATAAGGCTTAAGGGTTGATCATTCTTTTTAATCTCTATCGATACCAAAATTTAAGAAAAGGCAACAAAACCACAAATGCACACCTAAATCCATGACCGCGACACTTGTGATTGCTCACTCCCTAACTTGAATAAGCTAAAGAATAGGATTAAGTATTCTTTATCAACAGTATTACACCAACAAGGGCAACAAAACCATAAATACATATTCAAATCCATGAATGAGACATATGTGATTGCTTACTCCCTCATTCGAGCAAACCAAAGGTTAGGATGAAGAATGATATAGGGTAAGGATTAGGCATGGGAAATATTTATAATTGGTGTAAAATAAAATAACAAAACAGATAGATTAAGTCCAACCAATAAAAAAACATTGCCAGCTACTTTCCCGACCACAATCTTGAAAAAGACACAAATCACAGACTAACTCACGCTTTAACACAGAAACTCACGCTTTGTTTGGTAGACATGAATTAGACTAAAAAATGTCTTAATCATCATCCTTAACGGTCCATAAAAACAACATAGTTGGTGTTTATGTAATGACCAACTCCTGATCATCCATAATATAGTACAACAATAGTGGCGATATCTACCACTTGATACAAAAAAATCCATAGTTGGTTAATTTTGCGACCAACTTCAAAATAATATACAACAATACTTTACATTGTTGGTTTATAGCACGTACCAACGAATAATCGATCATCTCATAAAAAATAAAATCGATTAAGTTTAGACGAACCAATTATCTCATAATCCTCTCCTTTTTTTTCTCTCTTACATTTTTTTGTATTTTTGTATTTTTCTGATTTTTTTTAAACAAACCAAGAAAACAAAATAAAGGTGTAAAATTTCACCACTTGATCATTATAAATCTGGATAATATTTCCATAACGTTCATGACTCAAAAATAGAAATAATAGTGGAAGTAGTAAACAAAAAAAAGACACTACTTTTACATTCTCATTGCATTGTGCAATTCCCGACCTAACCAAAGATAAGAAATACGCACACGAATACAGGAAGTACATACTTTTACAAAAGAAACTAGCAACCAACCAAGGACTTAATCTATTAGGGTAGGCTAAAGTGTAAATGTTTAACAAAACAAATTTCAATGATGGAAGAAATAAAAAGAATGGCTCAAAAGGTTTTTCTAGGGGTATCTTACTCTAAAGATGAGAGTAAAAAAGGGGGTTTTATATGGGGGTTAACTAACCATTATAGTTAGTTAATAACACATAATGTATATGGAATAGGATTTTTGGTGTAATCCTAGAAATTTACCAATCTAGACAAGTTATTCTAATTATTAAAAATAATACTTATTATAGTGGTCTCGAATAGTATACCAAGACAAGTTCTAAATTTACTACAATCATCGGCACACTCATATTTTTGTGGAATTTTGGGTAAAATGAAGGAAACGGAATAGGCTTAATCCTCACAATATGAAAATAAGGGTTATGTGTGCGGGTCATGCAACTAATAATCTTACAAAAACATGCTAATTTTTTTAAAATTTGAGTATAAATTAGGAATATTCTTATCAAAATAAGGACAAGTAGCATTCTAATTCTCCTCTCCCCACTTGAGATATACAACACCTACGTTGTATAAATTTAACATGAAAAAACAAAAAATATAAAGAATTAGAATGAAAACTCCCCTGGGATTTGCTCAGTATGATCCTTCATGTAGAGTTTATGAGCAACATTTTGTGTGTTGTGTTGTAAAAAGCGTTTGAATACCAACATGACTACAACACACATAAGATTCTAGATTATTTATATACCACCACTTCCTTCATCAATTACGTTTAGTACTTCTCTGTTTTAAGATAAGAAAAATCATAGCAATTGTATCTCCTAATAAACGTCGGTCAGAATAAGAAAAAAAATGATAATTGCACAGGAGGGTCGATATGCCGTATCCATGGTGTTGGATACGCCGTATTGGATCCTGCAAGAAAAATAAACAAATACTGGTCAGAGGTCAAATACGTTGTAATCAGACTCCTAAATATGCCGTATTGACAAGTCTGACAATAAAGTTCAAAGTACTGAAAAATAAAATAAAAAGATAACGTCTAGGTTATTTAATATTCCATATCCATGAGGTTGGATACGTCGTATCGAAATACTGGGTAGACAGACTCAATACAAAAATTGAAATAACATTCCGTCCGGGTTGTCTCTCGACAAGCACTTTTATTTATTGAAGAGTCTTTAAATTAGACTCTCTTCAGCTTCAGTCCATCCTTAAAAACCAATTGGGGTTGAAGGGGATGCCAAATGGCACATATAATTTTTAAAATTCATTAGCACACCCTCGTTAAAATCTATCCAAATCATGACATTAACACTTAATTCTTTAACAAAAGTTTCAATCGTGAAAAATTTACTAATTGTATTATGACTTGTTTTCCAAAGTTTATTTGAACCTTGTATAAAGGTACCAACATCGATGCTTATTATATTACGTAATGGTTCGATGAATATATCCCTTGAAGACTGCTCGATACCTATTTTATCTTCACCACTGTCCTTATCCGATTTTAAATCATTGACAGAAAATATATCATAAGAAAATAGATCTTTATCAATACTCAAGATGTTGAATTTTTCTTTTTTAGAAAATCATTTCTTTAAAGCTTTTCTTTTGGATATAGCATTGTATTTTCCATCATCATATTCGGACAATGATGTTTTATTTTTCCAATTAATTTCATCCGTATGTTGAGAACTTAATGCATCACATAAACTATAGCTGAGAAGTTTGTTTCAAAAAAATTTGAGGTATTTAATATCTCCAATATAGTTGATCTTACCATACTTAGCAGTTTCCCAATTATACATTTAACCGTTTTTAAAAGCTTTTTCAATTTCATATCGAACATATTCTTCCATAATAATATGTGGGTCGTCCATTTCCTGTAAAAAAAAATTTGCTAGGAACACAGATAAAATAGTCCAACAGATAGATAAAATAAATGATAAAACTATTGTCGTGTAAAACGATCGATACGCCGTATTGATGTTTGATGTCAAATACTCTGTATTGATTTTGAAAGTGGATACACCGTATTCAAAGGGATGAATACGCCGTATCGGGTATTCGAACAGAAAGTAAAAGATGATTAAATTCTTTGAATTCTTTGCATAGAGGTGTCTCAAAGTCTAATATATCCGTTTCTATCCTGAAGATTTCAGCGATTTCAGTATCTTCATGCAAACTCTCCTCTTCAAGATCAAAAAACTCATCATAAGTTAGTATTACTTCATCATCACCTCTTTTCCAATAAAGACATAGTGCATTCTTTGTATACCAATTCATAGTCTTACGGTTAATAAATTTGGTGGCTAACCATTTTGGAAACTCTTCATTAGTTGGATCGCATTCCATATCGGTGTTAATTCCACGTCCCTCCAATCGTCTTTTAATCTCCATATACTCTTCGAATTGTTTCCTATAGCTTCGAATCAACCATGTACTAACCACTTATTTCATGATTTCTTTACCAACCTTCTTATGATCTCTAAATTTTAAGTCCAACCATTGCTCTAAAGTTATGTCAATGAGTTTTATCAATCTATCATCAATTAGTATCACAGCTTCAGCAAACATTCTTTCATACTCATCATAACATTGCCGTGGTTCATAAACATCTAGATCACCATTTTTCAAATTACCATGCGGTTGTTCAATACATGGTAAATAAAAATCCTCATGGGCTCCTAATTCATAAGCAAATAAATCATCCTCCATGCTACTTAGTCATTGATATTCATCAAAAATTATCCCGAGAGGTGTATCATAAGTGAAAAAATCGTCACTTATCTTAAGCAAGTTGAACACTTCAGATTCTATCTTATATTCTTCTTCAAAAGCATCCTTATATGCCAAATACCACATTTTTCCAAAAGGTGAATACATGCTTTGTTTTGTCATTGTCTTACCTTCCGTTGTATTTATACATATTCAAGCCAATGAAAGAGTTTAGAAATCATTCAGTAGGGTAAGTTCAAAAGAAAGATAGTACAAAAAACTAAACACGAAAACCGATTATGAAAAATTAAAGCTGCTGCTGTCTCAGACAATTGATATGCCGTATTTAGTAAGCTAAATACGCCGTATTGATGTTTGATGTTGAATACGCTGTATTGATTTTAAAAGTGGATACGACATATCAAAAGGGACGAATACGCCATATTTAGTATTCGGCCTGAGAAAAACAACAAGAATTAATAATGCAGAAAAACAAACAAAACAAACAATTATGCAAAATAATACAAATGCAGAAAAAGAAAAATAAACACGCAAAAACACTTAAACAATTAAAACACAAAATAACTAATTAATAAAAATTAAACTAAAAACAATAAATCTAATCTAAAATACTAATAAACAAGTATTAAACAAATTCACTCCCCAACAACGGCGCCAAAAACTTGATGTGTTGTTATGTGTAGGTAGTTTTGTTATCAAGTTTTACTATTTATACTTTACCGACTTTACCTATTAACTAACACTAACAGGCAGTGTACCCGATTAATTGTAGGTTCGTTGGTAAGTAGGATGTCGATCACTAAAAGTGAGCGTTAATACTTAAATCTATCAGTATTTTAGTTATCTAGGTTGGTTTTAATTAATTCTAATTAAACTTTAACTAACGCAAAGAGGGAGGTTTTTAGCCTAAGAGACTGGCACGAGTTTTGGTTTAATGAAGCAATAAGTAAGACAATTAACACACACAAACAGATAAATAAACGATAAAGAAGCGGTCAAGCACTAGTATAAAGAAAATGTATTAGCCAGTTTAATCTAATATAATGTAGGAATTGTTTATGAGTGCAATGATTGTATTACTTTGTTGGTGTTAATCCTGTCACAATTAACCAAACCTACATAAAGTTCACACTGTTGATTATAATCTATCTAGGAGACAACATTGGTGAATATCAAAACCTAGCTCATCGAGGCTTTACCCACTTATGTCCAATTGTTATCTATATGCTGGTAGTCCACGGTCTGAGCACTTACCCAAGGAAACAAAACATTATGTGTAATCCTAAGTCACCACTTAGTCTAACTATTCACTTAACCAAGGGAAGAACAAGGGCATAAATTTGTAGTCCTATTATTCCAAAGTCACAGGCATTAGCTATATGTAGTTCTATCCCAGATTCTAGCCTACGCCATGCATTCTAGATCCAGTTGAATGATAGATTAAACGCATAACAAAACATAAACAGATATGAAGTGATAAACATAATCAACATGCAATGAAAGAGTAAACAATCAATATAAACATACCAAACATTAAATTACCATAAACATGGCTAATACCTAAAGGTATTATCCCATAGTAATTATAACAACGAACGATTAAGATAGACAAAACGTTATGCTAACCGAACGCTTATAGCAGAGTATAGAGATTACAAGAGTTATTCTATTGAATTGAGGCACTTGCAGGACCTTCTTGGCTTCTAAATCGTTTATAGATCGTACTTGGTGGTTAAAGGCTTCTTATGGGTAACTTGGAGTGGGCTCCATGATTATTATATTCTGGAATATTCATAAACCGCCACTGAATACGGAGTATAGGAGCTTCTGGATACGGCATATTGGATGGAAATCATGCTTCTTTAGAATGTTGACCAAAGTATCTTATACGGTGTATCTGCTGATGTGTATACGGTGTACTATTCAAAGTCAGGCAATGGTCTTGATCTTGTCTAAGTCTTGGGGAATAACATATCCGTCTAGAATGATACGGTTTATTCTTCAGATTTAGTAGATTTTCTCGATCTTCATCACTTATGATCCAAAACACGTTCTTTTCTCCATCTTTCGCCAAATGCTCAATAATAACTGAAAGTCATACAAATAAGCGATTAAGTATCAAATCTTATATAAAACATTACAAAACGAGCAATATAAATGGGATAAATGATGCTAATAACGTGACGTTATTTGATGTCATCAGCCGTAGATACTTCAACCTACATCCTTAACCGAATCCAAATTAGAGCTATCTTAGGAAAAACACCATATGAACTCTTGAGAGGTAGGAAACATACTCATGAATACTTCAAAGTGTTTGGAAGCTAATGCTTTATCTTAAACACCAAATATTACCTCACCAAGTTTGACCCAAAGTCATACAAATGTGTTTTCTTAGGTTGCTCCCTAAATAGCAAAGCCTATATCATCCTAAATAAACACACCATGAAAATAAAAGAATCACTTAACGTGACATTTGATGTAACTCCCCCACCATCAAAAATATCACCCTTGGTGTAGGATGACTTAGATGAAGAGGAAACAATTAAGGTTACTGAAAAGATAAACTTAGAAAATGACATTGAGGATGAAACTTTCAAAGTTGACAAAATTGTTAACATTAAGGAATCTAAGAACCATCTATTAGATAACATCATCGGAAACCTTAACCAAAGAACTCTTAGGTCTCAAGCCCAAAACCAAAGTAACTTCTTTTGTTTTTATATCAACTATAAAACCTAAGAATGTGAATGAAACCTTAGGATGAAAGTTGGATAGTTGCAATGCAAGAAGAATTAAACCAATTCATTGCAAAATGATGTTTGGGAGTTAGTACCACACCCTAAGAATACGAATATTATAGGAACTAAGTGGGTCTATAGAAATAAGCTTGACAAAAATGGCATCATGTCTAGAAATATGGCTAGACTAGTAGCACAAGGTTATAATCAACAAGAGGGAATTGATTATGATGAAACTTATGCTCCCGTAGCTAGATTAGAATGTATTAGGATTTTATTAGCCTATGCTTGCTCCTTAGATTTCAAATTATTCCAAATGGATGCAAAAAGTGCATTCCTAAATGGTTTTATCAATGAGGAGGTATACGTGGCACAACCTCCAGGATTCATT
>BQNB010116445.1:5427-21363 GCA_026074375.1 Tanacetum coccineum
TGAAATATTTTTATAAAAACATGTTTAGTTGGTACTCTTGGATAAAGTTCATTCGGATTATCACCACTTCGTGTAGAATCGATTATTGGTACAAGTTCTATTTTTTTAATTATTGATCTTGATACGTATCGTTATTCGATATGTGATTCTTTCGTCATTGGTATACCTTGTTGATCCTTTCTTTTGCGTTTCCTATCGGTATATTTTTTTTTCTTTTAAGGATTTCTATGACATTTTATCCGCATCTATTTGCACCTGCGAAACCCCTTATATGTTTTCTAGCCTTTGATTCGATATTCGTTTGCTACCTTATTTGATAACTCGTAATCCTTTGAATTCGGTTAATATACTTTTTATTCCGCCAAATCACTCACCGTGGGGGAGCACATGCATTGTTCATCAATAAGTAGGATGGTTCATTTAGGATGTGCATAGGGTGTCAAAAATTGAACGAACTAACAATTAGAAACCATTACCCTATGCCTAGGATCAACGATTTATTCGACCAACTCACGTTATTTCTCTAAGATAGATCTTCATTCCGGTTACAATCAGCTAAGGGTGCACAAAGCAGATATTCCAAAAACCGCATTTAGGACGCGGTATAGACACTTTGAGTTTACGGTTATGCCTTTTGGGTTAACCAATGCACCAGCGGTTTCTATGGACTTAATGAACCGGGTGTGCAGGCCGTATCTAGACAAGTTCGTCATCGTGTTTATCGATGATATCTTGATCTACTCAAAGTCTAAGGAGGATCACAAGGTTCATTTGAAGTTAGTTCTGGAGCTGCTCAAGAAGGAGAAGTTGTATGCTAAGTTTTCTAAATGTGAATTCGGGCTACAAGAAGTGCATTTTCTTGGGCATGTAAAAGACGACAACGACATTCATGTGAACCCCAGTAAGATTAAAGCAGTGAAGAATTTGAAAGCTCCTAAATCACCGTCAGGAATACAATCATTCTTAGGATTGACAGGTTACAACCGACGCTTCATCGCGAATTTCTCTAAGATTGACAAACCCCTCACCTCACTAACACAAAAGAATAAGAAGTACGAGTGGGGCGTAGAACAAGAAGAAGCCTTTCAGACCTTGAAGGATAACTTATGTAATGCTCCGATATTGACGTTGCCCGACGGACCAGATGACTTTGTGGTTTATTGTGACGCGTCAAATCAAAGATTCAGATGTGTGCTTATGCAAAGGGATAAGGTGATTGCATACGCATCTCGTCAATTGAAGATTCATGAGAAGAACTACACCACTTATAATATAGAACTGGGTGCGGTGGTTTTGGCTCTCAAGAGTTGGAGGCATTACTTGTACGGGACAAAAAGTGTTATTTATACAGATCATAAGAGTCTTCAACATATATTAGACCAAAAGGAGTTACATATGCGCCAGAGGCGATGGATTGAGCTGTTTATTGACTATGACTGTGAGATTCGTTATCACCCGGAAAAGGCAAATGTAGTAACAGATGCGTTAAATAGGAAAGAAAGGGTGAAACCAAGACGAATGCGAGCCATGTGCATGACAATTCAGTTTGGTGTTAAGGATAAGATATTGGCAGCTCAAAGTGAGACATCCAAAGTAGAGAACGCGCCAGCAGAAATGCTGCGTGGCTTGGACCAGCAAAGGGAAAAGAAGGAGGATGATGGATTATACTTTTTGGATAGGATTTGGGTTCCATTGACATATAATGTAAGGACTTTGGTTATAGACGAGGCTCATTCAACAAAGTACTCTATTCATCCGGGAGCGGATAAGATGTGCTATGACCTTAGAGATATGTATTGGTGGCCGGGTATGAAGAAGGATATAACTACCTATGTTAGCAAGTGTTTGACTCGTTCAAAGGTGGAGGCAGAACATCAAAGACCTTCGGGTTTGTTGCAACAACCAGAGATACCCGAGTGGAAATGGGAAAGAATAACTATGGATTTTATTATGAATTTTCCAAGATCTAGTAGCGGGTATGACACGATTTGGGTGATAGTCGATAGACGGACTAAGTCAGCCCATTTTCTGGCTATACGTGAGGACTATAAGATGAAAAAGTTAGCAAGGCTTTACATTGACGAGATAATAGCAAGGCATGGAGTGCCTGTGTCAATCATCTTTGATAGTGATGGACGATTTACTTCGCGGTTTTGGAAAACGTTGCAGAAAGCGTTGGAAACGCGGTTAGATATGAGTACGGCCTATTATCCTTAGACCGATAGGCAGAGCGAGTGTACTATTTAGACTTTGGAGGATATGCTTAGAGCATGTGTGATTGATTTTGGAGGTAGTTGGGATACTCATCTTCCTTTAGTTGAGTTTTCCTATAACAACAGTTATCACTCTATTATTCAATGTGCACCATTTGAGGCATTACATGGAAGGAAATGTAGATCCTTGTTCTCTGGGCTGAAATCAGAGAGAGCCGATTAATTGGTTCAGAAATGGTACAAGAAACTACTAATAAAGTGGTGCAGATTAAGGAAAGGCTTAAAGCGGCAAGAGGTCGTCAAAAGAGCTATGCTGATAATAGGCGTAAGCCATTAGAATTTAGTGTTGTTGACTTGATTATTTGTTATGCGACTTGAATTGTATGCTTATGTGTTAAATGTGTTAATATATGTGTGAGAAGCTGGAAGTCAGTGATATAATCACTTCATTTCACTTATAATGGCGTTGATAATTCCGGTTTGAGTTTAATTAATAAGTAAGATCCGTTCGTATATTAACTAAGTTGATAATAATATTATTTTGGAAGAATAGTTAGTGAAATAAATAATTTATTTTTAGTGTTTAATAGGTATTTTTATTTTCTTAAAAGTTAAAAGTAACTTAATAAAAGATGTAAATACACTTTTAATTAAAATACAAACTTTAAATAAAAGCATATAATATAAAGATTATATATATATATAATAATAAATATATATATAATATATATATATATATATATATATAATATATATATATAAATATATATAATTATGAAATGTTATTGTAGTGTAATACTTAAAATTGTTAAAATGAGAAGTGAAATAAACTATTGGATTTTTTATTGATTGAATAAATGAGATTATTAATGATGAAAGAGACAATAGTAAATAAGGTTATAATGTAAATACATTTATGGTTACTTTGGAAAACATAAACCTTAACCTTAAATATGGTCAACCTTTTAATGCATTTTTTTTTTCTTTGTCATTTATGTTTTCATATCATGTTAAATTTATAAAAAAACTATCCCTAGGTAACATTTATAAATGGCTCCCCAATCGAAAATTTCACAAACTTCAAAAAGAGGAAAATAGCCACACAAAGATTATACAGTAGTAAACAGAGTAGATCCGACTCGTACACCACCTACTTGTACACCACCCACTCGTACACTATGAACTCGTACACCATGATGAAATCGAGCTTCGCTACACACGAATCGTAAACTACCGACTCGTACACCACAAACTCGTACACCACGAACTCGTAAATCACGAACTCGTAATACTACGAACTCGTACAACCACGAAACTCGTACATATCCACTCATAGACACACACCGACGCGTCCAACCACGAACTCGTACACCATCGAATCGTACATCACTGAATCTGTACCTACGAACTTCGTACAACACACCAATGAAACCACTATGGAACTATTGAGTAGTTTTAAGATGATATCAATAGTGGATGATATGGTGTTAACTAAATAAATATACTAGTCAAGAGGATAATTAAATAATAAATATCTAGCTTTAAAAGGACAATTTATGGGAGGAAAGTTACATTTAAAGAAAGTTTATTTTTGTAACATACATTTGATGAATAATAATGATTACCCAATATAACCATTATCTAATATAGAATATTAATTAATAATATTTTTGATTTTTTATTTAATGACTTGATGTGATCTTATTAATAAGTATAATCCCAATGTCCAAAAACCTTTTTCAGTTTAACAATTTTAAGGAGCTACACTACTTTAACTAGAAATAAATAAATATATATTATATATATTATATATATATTAAGGATCCAATGAAAATATTAGTTAAAATGAGAAGAATAAGAAGTAATTTCACATCACATTAATCTAATGATCAATGGCTAGAAATTTCAAGGTGGCAAAAGTGTAATACAACATCTTAGTTATATGTACAATTAATAAGATATTAAGGGGTGAATATTGAATTTAATGCATTTTCTCACTTATCCTCAAGCAAATAATTAACCCCCCCGGCTTCGTTTTGCAAATCTTGATATCCTTTCATCTACACATGAATTCATATATCGATCGACTCCTAACATTCTTATTAATAAAATTTGTAAATGCATCTATGGTAGACATGTCACGTATAACTTCTATGCATCACTCAATATTGGTGCATGTATCATAACTTGCTAATTTAATAATTTCATCTTAAGTAATAAGATGCATCCTAATGACAAATGACAGCAGATGCGCATCCTTCGCGCATGTATAAATCGACTCAATTACTTTGTAGATCATAGTTTTTTTTATTTTATAAAAGGTCGGTATATTCGTAGTTAACGCATCTATGAATTTAGTTGACCTAAAATCTGTGCATCATACTACTAGTTTTAAATGCCCGTAGACGCATGCAGCGGGGTTTAAACATAATGTTTTGTTAAATCTAAATAATTTTTATTTTTTCTGTTTTGTAAGTTAAGTATAATATTATAGAAATTATATGAAAGAATAAATTTATTAAATCTTTTATAAACATTACGTAGTAAGATACATGTACGTTATATATATTTTTTTAATTTACCCTTGTTTTTGATTCGATATTGTAAGCCAAATAATCCTAGCAAACTAACCTTTTAGTATCCCTTTAAGTCGCAGAAGTGAAACCTCCAAGGCCACAAGGGTGGGATTAAGAAGGATTAAATTCGTCCTCGTTATTATCGAACCATGTCTTTCACTTTAGTAAAATAATCAATGAAATAAATACTGTTTTCAGAAATCAATTGTATAATTTAGTACGTATTAAACCAAAGAAAAGGAAAATGTAATTACTTTCTTTTAAACCCATCAATGAAATAGCAGAAAAATCTTTTCTTTATATAACTATAATTTATGTCTTCCGAACGTTTTTCTATTCGTTGTACAACAGGATTATATACCGATAAATAGAAAAATTCACTAAAAATCTTGGGGTAATTTGAATGTGGATTAATTAATGGGTTAAATTCTTTGTTTGAAGAAATAAGTATTTGCGTTTGTTGTATTTTCAAATAAAAAGTCCTAAAGCGTATAAAGTTTAAGGGGTTGATTTGTTTATTTTTAAAGTATAATATAATTAGTAAATTTTATTAAAATTTACACTTAACTCCATATAATTATTTAAAATAAAATTAAACCACTAAATTTGTTTATAAATACTCATCTTTTTTTACAAGTTTTTGTTTTCGTAAATTTGACACATATATTTTTATGTGTTTTTTTTTCTACATCAAAATTCTCCACAAATTTTTTTTTAATTTTTACCAAAATAATTCAATTTTGACTTTTTATTGACCAATCAGAAGTGCAGAATGCACGATTTTGCCTACGTGGCAAAATCAAGCCATCTGATTGGTCCAACTTTTTAATTCATAAGATTCAATTTGATAAAAAAACTCCGAAATAATGTAATTCTTTTATTATATAAAAGATAATGCATCTATAAAAAATAACGCAGATGCATCCTTCGCATGTATATGTCCTCATTACTTGTAGATGCATATATTTTTTTATAAAAGTTGGACATGGTAGTTATCTTGCTACATGTACGCATCTATGATTTTAGTTGCACCTAAAATCAATATAATTATTTATAGAGATGCATTAGACACATTCAGTGCGCTTCATAAAGCGCATCGTATGAAACCGTACATTAGAATACAAAAGTGATAAATTGATCCACCATGATTTGAGAAGACACTAACCCATACATCTGTTTAATATGCAAGATAAAGTTACCGGTGGTTTTGTTTTTAACTTATGACTGTTTCATAAAAATTGAGAGATAGATCTACCATGATTTTAGGGAGTAATCAAACTGCCAATTCTAATCATTAAGGACAAAAATACCCTTTTACTTGTTTTTTAAATGATTGGCTCACAATTCTTCTCATTCTTCTTATTTTTATGTTTCTTCTTATTAGATCCTTACTATATATAAATATATATAGGGTGAGGTTCTTTTCAGAACCAAATAAATGTACAGAACTGCGAGAACCATCATCAACCAATCAGATTTTAAAAAAAAGAAAAAAATGATTTGGTAATTAACGTAAAACTAAATAGATTATATCCCAAAAACTAAAAACTGTAGATCACTTTTTCTCCTCTCTTTTCTCTGGGTTTCGGTCGACTATCAAGAACAAGAGAAAAACATCAAAAATTTAAAGAAAAATTAAGGTGCAAGATCGTGTGTAATCACGTAAGAAGGTTTAGATATAATCCTTGTTTTCTAACTACTTAAATTTATAATTATGTAACTTTAATTGATGGAGAATTAGGGTTTATAAATTTTCTGTAAATAAAGTTAATTAAAACATATGAACATGATTAGGGATTAAATTATTAGGGTTCACATGCATTTGGTTAGGTTTAAATCGCGTTAAAATAAAAGTTAGTGTTGTGCAGAATTTTAGGTTGGATTGAACGAGGCATAACTTGATGATAAAAACGAGTTTGATGTTGATTCTTGACTCTAAAATTAATTTAAAAGAGTCTACTTTCTGAATATTTAAGTTTCGAAACTATTGGACATGTATAGGTCGGTCAAAAGATTTTTACAAGATTGGTTGTCGAATCTGTATTTTCTGGACCGATTTAGGTCGGTTTGGTGACATCAAAAACCACACCAAATCTTCAAATATTTTGATCCCAATTTTTTTTGTAGGGATTTTCAGTGTCTAGTAACCCCAGTAAAAAATTAAAGCTTTTTGAGTTGTCTAAGTATTTTTCAAATACTCCAATATTTTGGTGTGCGAACAGGTCATTTTCTGAACAGTTTTTGTTGTTGATTTTATTAAAAATAGTAATGCATATCTAAAATTTATGGAAAAATTACAATAACTACATAACTCATTAAAGTTTATGTGGTATTAAATTAGAATTAAGAAAAGGTCATTTAGTATTTTATTAAAATTCGTGAAGTGACATCAAACTTCTGCAATAATCTGGAATTTAGAACATTAAAGTAATGTATAGATAAAGTATAAATAAAGTGCGGGAACGTGTCGGAATAGACCATGAGAGTATATATAAACTTAGAAGTCCATCAATTAATAGTTACTAGATGAGGCCGTCCAGCCAAATCGTGTGTAACTCGTGTATTATTAACGTGTAGATTTCTAGCTTAGAATTATGTAGTTTGTTGTGATCGTCAAGGTGCATTTTCGTAGCCCCTTTTTAATTGTTTTCCTTGGGGGAAAATGGTACTCCCAAATTGATTTAAAATATTTTTCATGCTGTGGTTAAATTGTTTTGGTTTTCTATTTGGACAAGGTTGTTGTTTATGTTATATGCGTGTACTTAGAGGTATGAGTTGCCAGTGCCATTCCAGCCTTACTTATGTGACTCACTTACCGAACTTAAATGCTAGCTTGTGAATGGATATTAGAGTTGAGTCTTCCATTGTGATATAAGATTTATTTGGTGATATTGATGGCGCGTGTTTAGAACCTGATATTGTCCTACGATTATAAATGTTCACAGCTATTTAATTATTTTGTATGTAAACCTACGAGCACACCAACTTTATATTGACATTTTCGAGTATTCATTTTCAGGTGATATTAGCAAAGCTTAAAGAGATAAGACTGCATGGCTAGCGAGACCTTAGGATTATTGCATTGGAGTCATACATGCTATCATTTTCATTTCGTATTTTCATCTTAAGATATTTTGATTTTGATGTTTTTGAATCTTCTACTCTATGACTATGTATTGTTATGGTTACGATTAATCTTGATACAAGTCCCCTCTTGTGTCGGGTGTGGTCATGACATTTTGGTTTAATTTTCATTTAGTGATTTTTTATTGTTATATCAATGTGTTATGACGATCCCTCTCTCGTTACGCCTCGTGTTTTTGCCTTGACGGGGTGTGACAGATTGGTATTAGAGCCATTGGTTATAGAGAAATAGGTGGTTTGACCTAGACTATAACATAGGAGTCCTTCATATAGCTGCATAATAGGAGCTATGTGTGGTATTGTTTATGTATTTTTCATTTTCTTCTTTTCTCTGAGTTTTATCTCGACCTACGGGCTAC
This sequence comes from Tanacetum coccineum, assembly GCA_026074375.1. NCBI lineage: Eukaryota > Viridiplantae > Streptophyta > Magnoliopsida > Asterales > Asteraceae > Tanacetum > Tanacetum coccineum. Next base: position 13,720 of record BQNB010116445.1, read on the forward strand.
TCGATATCAGAAGATCCAGAAGAGGAGCCAATTGAGGAGGATACTCTCGAGGAACCGAAAGAGTAAGGGTAGCTAGAAGAATATGAGGAGGAGGCCTACTCAGATCTCCTGTCGGATGCTCGTAGCAGGCCTGGAGCAGCGAAGTTGGGTGTTTCTTGCGAAAGCAAAGTCAAACCCAAGCGAGGCCCAACATAAGCTTATCCCGTCTTTTACCTCGACACATTGCTATTATCGATGATTTATTTCAGATATTTCATATTTTAGGGCACTATGATACTTTCGTTTTCTTTCTGTCGTTTTGGATTTTATCTTTATATAAATAACTATAACTTTGATGGAACATTGTGTTTGTGTTATATTGGGGTCGTGTAAGATTTTCTATGTGGTATATGTATATATTTGTGCGTTATCATTGAGATGTGTAGTCTTGGAATTAAGTATATACATGTGAAATGATGCAATTATAATTATGGTGGCCAACATAATTATAAGGACATCAGACACGTGAACTTGTGACCATGATTGCATTGATCAGTGTTGCTTGCTATGTGATAGTTTAAGATGTCATGTTATGTGCTAATTAGAATGTGGTAGAATGGGTGATAGAATTAGGAATTTATGCCTACATTACATGTGAACCCTAGTATTTTAAGACTTAGTTATGTGATTCAAGTAGCTAATGGTAAAAGCTAGAAACTGATAGGATTATCCGAGGGTGCATTTTAGAATTAGAGGATTCCCCATTCACTATAGATTTTATACCATTCGGGCATGGGAGTTTTGATGTAATTGAGGGGATGGACTAGTTATCGAAGCATAGGGCTGGCATAGTTTGCTATGAGAAGGTAGTTCGGATACCGTTAGCAAATGGCGAGGTACTTCAGGTTCATGGAGAGCGAACCTAAGGGAATCCAAAATCTCTTAAGAGCACGATAGCGGGTGAGCTAAAGTTAGATGATGTCCCGATTGTGTGAGATTTTCTTGAGGTATTTCCTGAAGACCTAACGGTGATACTGACCCCGTCAACCGACACGTTGAATGTTGATCATGTACTAATTTTTCATACTCTACTCACATTTTGTCATTGCTACAAATACACCCCATAGATTTCCCTCGCGGTGATGTGATAATCCTTTTTTATAATATATCACCTTTGATGTGAGAAACATTTTTATATAATGAGAATGTAAATTGGAAAATCCTTTAGAAATATATCATAGAAGATGTTATGTGAAAACAATTTTTGAATAAGTTGTATTACGATCACTTCGCTCGCTTTTATATATTGTCTTCTAATATTTATAAAAAACTATGCTTTGCAATGTTTTTTTTTATGAAACAATGCTAACGTTGACTTGTGTCAAAACTATGTTAAGATAATCTTTACGAATAAGATATGATACTATTTTTATATGCTTGTTTTTGATAAATTTTATTTTACTGTATTATGAAAAGTATGTTTAAAGTGATTTATATAGATAAGATGCGATACACATTTAAATAACTGTCTCCGGATTTTTTTTATGAAAACCATGTTTAATATGAGTTTTACGAAAATTATATTTAAAATGATTTCTTTATTTAAAATGATTTTATATATATATATATTTAATATGATTTTATTATTTTGAAATATTTTCTATGAAAATATTCGGGTAATTATTGGTACAAGTTCTATTTTTTTAATTATTGATCTTGATACGTATCGTTATTCGATATGTGATTCTTTCATCGTTGGTATGCCTTGTTGATCCTTTCGTTCCCGTTTCCTATCGGTAAATTTTGTTTCTTTTAAGGATTTTTATGACATTTGATTCGCATCTATTTGCACATGCGAAATCCCTTATATGTTTCCTAGCCTTTGATTCGATATTCGTTTGCTACCCTATTTGATAACTCGTAATCCTTTGAATTCGTTTAATATACTTTTTATTCGACCAAGTCACTCACCGTTGGGGAGCACCTATATTGTTCATCAATAAGTAGGATGGTTGTTTTAGAATGTGCATAGGGTGTCAAAAATTGAACGAACTAACCATTAGGAACCGTTACCCTGTCCCTAGGATCGACGATTTATTCGATCAACATCAAGGCTCCCGTTATTACTCTAAGATAGATCTCTGTTTCGGTTACCATCAACTAAGGGTGCACAAAGTTGATATTCCAAAAACCGCATTTAGGATGCGGTATGCACACTTTGAATTTACGGTTATGCCGTTTGGATTAACCAATGCACCAGTGGTTTCCATGGACTTAATGAACTGGGTGTGCAGACTGTATCTAGACAAGTTCGTCATCGTGTTTATCGATGATATCTTGATCTACTCAAAGTCTAAGGAGGATCACTAGGTTCATTTGAAGTTAGTTCTGGAGGTGCTCAAGAAAGAGAAGTTGTATGCTAAGTTTTTTAAGTGTAAATTATGGCTACAAGAAGTGCATTTCCTTGGGCATGTAGTAGACGACAACGACATTCATGTGTACCCCTGATTTTGAGAATTTCCACCCTTTATAAATATATATATAAATAAATAAATACTTATAAATATATAATAAGGATCAAATTTTCAATTGTAGTATAACCGGGAAGCTGAATTCCCGGGTCGTTTTCCCAACGAGGCGTGAATGGACGGTCGGATGACATTGATTATGGATCCTAAAACTATGGGAAAAGCAAATTATGTGTTCTAAATTAACAACTAAGCACAAAAATCAAATACGAAAATCCTAAAAAGACACTAAATTATCAACTAAGTCAAAACTAAACCCTAAAAATACAAACTTAGTTTCTAAACCTCTAAAATGATAAAATAAAATTTTCTAAAAAGGAATTATATTTTTTTGACTTTTTTATTATTTTTTATGAATTAAATACTAATTTAACCTATTAAAAATCCTAGAAAATAGCAAATTAATTCCTAAAAATTATAAAAAATGATTTTCTACTTTAGAAAAGTCTAAAATATGATAAAAACACAGAAAAGTATTTTCCACTATTTTTTATAATAAAACTCTAGTATCTAAAATTAATTAAAAAAGCTAAAAATGAAATTTAAAATCTAAAAGTGATGAAAAAGATTTTAAACTTTGTAAACCTAAAACTATTTATTCTAGCCATAAAACTATATATTCTAAATCTAAAACTATTTTTGTATATTTTGATTATAGTAACTTTTTTTGAAATTGTTTTTCTAATTTTGCACTTCGTAAAAATAAGTTATTAAAATAACAAATAAAAGACGGAAAAAGCTGAGGAAAATTTGCTAAAGGCAATACGAGTTATTTAAAATTTTTTAAAAATAATGATATATGATAGTGTGTGTGTTGACTGGTTAATTCGAGCATATTTTGTATTCCTTGAATTAAATTAAATAAAAAACAATTTTGTAAAGAAAATTAACTATAAAAACTAAACTAAACGTTTTTATAAAAATTCTCGAAAAAACAATTTCGAAACGTAGCTTGTAAAAATAGTAAGGGATAAGAAAAGAGTTTATAGAACTTAAGTTCCTAAATGTGTATCTCTAGAAATAATAGCTAGAGGATAAAAAAGAATGAGCTTCTGGTTAAAGCCAATTATCAAATAGCCGACGCGAAAAGCTAAAAATAAAGCTGAACGGATTATTAATAAGTATAAAGAGCCCGTCATAAAAAGGTGATTAAGATAGTAGATGTAAGAAAACACAAACTCTACCGGATGAGCTATTGTGTAGCACAGCGAAGAGTGACGGTAAGTCAGTAGTATTCGTCTTGTATCCATTGTAGAGTGTGTCTGTGTTCAAAGGGTTGAAGAGTGTTGAAGGTCCAGGGGTCTCCGAGCCGCTGCGCATCACCTTGCGAACATCCACTTGACACCTCTCTATTGCTTTTTTTTGAATTTTTTTACGAACTTTTAATAACACCTAAAAATAAACAACTCTTTAACCAACTTGAATTTATTTTTGAAAAGAGCAATAATAAGATCCAGAAAGAAATAAGCCAAAAAACGAGATGGCAGGCAGACTTGGACATTTTTTAAGAAGCAGTGCCTTCAAAAGGCTTAAACTGTTGAGCATTTTTAGGAACAAAATAAGTCACCTAAAAAAGAGAAATACACGCACTAACAAAATTACTTTCTACAAAAAAAAAACCTAAGGAGCAAAATTTTGTAGACAAATAAAAATAGTAAGCCAAGAAAAACAAGCCAATAGCAACAAAAAAGCCAAATAAGCCAAGTGGTCTTAAAACTGCAGGCCACACAGCCTGAGGGGCCACTTTTGGGCTTAAAAATAAGCTACAAAATGGATCCTTATGGCTTAAGGGCTTATTATGCCCTTAAAAGCTTATCCTATAACTTTCTTAAAACCGTAAACACTTTAGAATTTGAAAACTCAATTAAGCCATGAAAGGGTTGTCCACGAAAGGATGGCTATTTTTTTGGTTTTTCTTCAAAGAGAAAAAGGGACAAAGGCATAGCCTATGGAATAAGCTAGAAAAATAAGCTTTGAATTGAATACTAAGTTAAAACAGATAGAGCATGACTTGCCAAAGTGCTTATGCTCAAAATTCAGTGTGCGAGAAAAACAATTTTTTTGCTAACTTAAAACTGAAGATTGAAAAAGAGAGTCTTTAATACTGAAATACACTTTGGCGAGTAAATGATAAAATTTTAAAGATACACAAGTAAACTAAAAGGGTAATATTTTACTGCAATTGGATACATAAATGGACCTCAAAAAACAAAGCTTAAAAGCAGTTTAACAAGTCATTCAAATAAGCTCTTTAAAACTGTTTTGGTCCAACAGTTTCAAAGAGACTTATAGATAAAACTTAAAAACAACTTTTAAACTTAAAATTTTTGTAAATCAAATTAAAAATGATGTAAAAATTCTTGCACAACTTGGCCAAGTGACCCAATGGTTTTAAAAACCATTTTGACCCACTTTGGGCTGTTATCCCAAACACCCTTTTAAATCTTAAAAATAGGTTTTAAGCTAAAAACAGATTAAGGTATGCTTTGAACAGGAACCAATAAGCATCAATAAGACATATTAAGCATAAATAAGCCAGAAATAAGCACACATAAGCAGGAATAAGCTGATGAATAGTAAATGCATAAAAATAAGCTAAAATAGAAATGAGAATTCTTACAAGGTTCCAAGCTGTTCTTTGGTGATTGAAAATTAAACTCAGCCAAATTCCATTTGTTCATTTCCTAACACCCCTCCCTTGAGGTTCTCAGACCCTATATTATGGCCCCAGCCATTATATGCCATGGATATGCTCCAAAAATAGCTTTATTTTTGTGTGATTTATGGGAAATGCAAATAAAATGAAGCCTTTAAACTTTACTCCTAGCTATTAAAGAAAAGCTTATACAATTTAAGTAAAAAGTATAAAAGCTGAGATTATACGGTATGAAAGTAATTTAGAGCTTATGAGAGGCTCTTTTTTGAACAAATTTAACCTCATTAGAGTGTTTTTTTAAAAGCTTAATTTTAACAAACAGATTTTTTAACTTAAAAATCTTCATTTTAATTTCTTTTTAGATCATTACAGTTACAAGACTTCTTAAAGATAAAGACTACCAACAAGTTTAATTTTTACTACAATACTGTAAATGACTCTAGAAAAAATATATCCTCCCTAATGGTTACAAGGTCCCTATTTATAGCTTAAAAAAGCTTCAATCTTTGGTTCTTCCAATGTGTTCTTTTTTCCTGTGAGAAGGGCAAACATATGTGTGTTTCTTGCTTGTGGACAAAAATCCAAAGTCATTCCAGCCCTCTTGATTCCGATTATTTGTGCTTACTTTGTATATATCACAACCTTTCGTTTTGTTTTATTAACCACTGAGGAAAAGTTTTGTAGGATTGCAAACATGGCATGGCATCTGTGGGTGGGGGTGTTAGTGGGGAGGGTGATGAGGGTGTTCGAGGGTGAGGTTTTACCCACTGAATATCGAGTTGAGGGAATAAAAGAGGTTGGGGGAGACAGCCAAACAGTGTTTTGGCGCGTTTTTTATCTTTTGATAAAATCGTTTTGTGAAAGTTGACAAAATGGTTCACCTCGTTGTGAAAGTGGTGTTGCAACCATGGTCCTTGGAGGACTAACTGTGTAACAAGGTTTAACAGCCTTATTAACAGGCTGTTAAGTCTGTTGGGTTGTTTTGTTGGGCCAGTTTATTATTTTGGATTTGACTTGGCAGATTTAATGTATAAGCCCAAATTTGTTCAAGGCTTATTTGTACTTGAAAGCTTATTGGGCCGACTTCTACTTGGGCCTCTAATAAAATGGGTCGCGTTGGCCTGATAAGTTTTCTTCGGTTTCGATTTCGGTTTGACTTTGACTTTGTCGGGGTTGACTTTTGTTGACTTTGACTTTCTTTGACTTAGTCCTTTCACGATCTTTCTAGTCCCGTGCTCGGTTTTGTTCTTTTGGCTTCACTTTGTGTCTTTTTCTTTGATATCCGTTTCCTGCACAACATAAATGCAAAACACACAAATACAATGTGGTTTTGGTTATTTTAGCTCGTTTTAATGGTCAAAGGTATGTGTAATTAAGCACATACCAAAATCCCTCATACTAAGATATTGTCGTATCCTCACACAATGCTATAATTAAACACTTAAGAAAACTAAGTCCCTAAATCCCCCTCGACTAATAACCTCGAAAAGTAGCAAAGTGTTTGCCAAAGGGAAATAAAGGATCAATAGCTTCGACAAGTCCTGTTTTCACCATTTTTTTTATTTACACTAACTACAACTAATATTTTTGTATTTTTTTTCAATTAACTAACATGTTCGGACTTTCATTATTTTCATTATTTTTCGGGTCACGGAATAAGAAGCATTTTAATCCTAAAATGCCCAAAAAGGATAAATTCATTGTCCCCGACTTTTCACTTGTCCAAACTAAGCTTAAAACAAAATCACCGTTAAGTACAAGTTAATGATGCTAACACTACTCATATTTTCAATTTGTGAACTTTTCGCTCCCGACAATTATTATATATCATGTGAGTGTGCTAATTTCAAATTTCAACCATGGATCAACACTTTTAGAAAGTTGCAATATTTCTATGCTTCACGTTCCACCCAAGGTGTTAGCCTCAAAATATTGTGTCGAACATGAAGTTCGTTCATTATGTATTTAAGTCTCGGTCAATCAATTAGTTAATGTTGTAATAGGATAATATCGGGAATCGGGCTCGATAGATAATCTAATATTGTATATGTTTCGGGTTTAATCCCAAGCAAAACCCGAGCCCGAGTCCTAGTTAAATATCCCGCGCGTCACATTAAATGTGTAGGGGTATATATAGATATTTTTCACTTAGAAAAATATCTCTTCTCATTTTTCTAAATAATATCTTTTCTTTTTCTCTCAACTCTCTCTCCTCTTTCTCTCTCTAAAACAACTCAATCTTTCTTTATCTCTTTTCTTGGTTCGATTCTTGATTCGTGTTATGAAGTGTTAACGGGATCCTACAATTGGTATAAGAGCCTACGTGTGGATTCGTGGTTGATTCTTGTGGTTCAACAAGATCAAATTCGTGTGTCATTTGAACTCAAAAAAAAAAAATTAAACCCGGATTTTTGTGCTTAGATGTGTGAATGTTTATGTTATTAAGCAATATCTAGGCATAAGGTAACTAATTGTGCAAGA
>BQNB010116446.1:0-21363 GCA_026074375.1 Tanacetum coccineum
TGCTACAGTTGCCGGCCATTTGGGCTCCCAATTTGGGCCGGCCCATTTACCTTTTTTTTTTTTTTTTTTTATAAAAAAAATTAGGTAATATAAAAAATTCCTCGAGCCAAAATAAGATTTTTTTTTTTAAAAAGTACTGACTTATTCAGATAAAAAAAATACCCGCGACGTGAGGCCCAACACATAAGCTCATATAAAAAAAATAAACTATTAAACATGAGACTGAACAATAAACCCAATATAAAAAAAATTGCTCGGCACAAAATAAGAAAAAAATTACAAAAGTACTGATTTAATCAGATAAAAAAAATACTCGCGCCATGAGGCCCAACACATAAGTTTTTTTTTAAAGCAGGCAATATAAAAAAAATTGCTCGGCACAAAATATAATTTTTTTTTTACAAAAATACCGATTTATTCAGATAAAAAAATACCCGCGACATGAGTCAAAACACAAAAGAAACTACGTCGTTTCTTTTGTGTGCTACAGTTGCCGGCCATTTGGGCTCCCAATTTGGGCCGGCCCATTTACCTTTTCTTTTTTTTTTCTTTTTTTAAAATTTTTTTTTAGGTAATATAAAAAATTCCTCGAGCTAAAATAAGAATTTTTTTAAAAAAGTACTGACTTATTCAGATAAAAAAAATACCCGCGACGTGAGGCCCAACACATAAGCTCATATAAAAAAAACAAACTATTAAACATGAGACAGAACAATAAACCCAATATAAAAAAAATTGCTCGGCACAAAATAAGAAAAAAAATTACAAAAGTACTGATTTAATCAGATAAAAAAAATACTCGCGCCATGAGGCCCAACACACAAGTTTTTTTTAAAGCAGGCAATATAAAAAAATTTTGCTCGGCACAAAATATAAATTTTTTTTTACAAAAATACTAATTTATTCAGATAAAAAAAGACCCGCGACATGAGGCTCAATACATAAGCCCATATAAAAAAACAAACTATTAAACATGAGACCGAAAAAATAAACTCAATATAAAAATAATTGCTCGGCACAAAATAGAAATTTTTTTACAAAATTAATGATTTAATCAAATAAAAAATATCCGCGACATGAGGCCCAACACATAAGCCCATATAAAAAAACTATTAAACATGAGGCCCAACCACAACGCGCGGGCTATTTTGCTTGATATAAAAAAAATTAATGTCGACACCAATAAAAAAAAACCCACCCCGCACCAACAAAAACATACCTGCTTGTTATATTCATTAATAATCACATTGGCTCACATGTGAAGAGAGAAAAACAAGAAAATTAATTTTTTTAAGATGTAAAATGAGAAAAAACATTAAAATAATACTAATAAATCACTTAAAAGCTTGAAAGATGACTCTCCCCATATCTTTCATTCTATGAGTATCATTTTACCTTTTCATTTCTAATAGCGGGCATCATTATAAAGCAAACAACTTGAATCATAGAGTGATAGTATTCCTTTATTCTATAACCACGAAACAAACGGGCCTTTATTTTATAAATGCTTTTAGCGATGCTTGAACTCATATCACTAGAACAAAAAGCCTTGGGTAACTATAAGGGCACGTTTGGTACAGAGAATTTCAGAGATTAGAAATAAAGTAGAGAATAGAATTTAGAGAAATAGAATTGATTGAGAAATCATTTGTAACTCCATTGTTTGGTAACAAGTGAGAAATTAACATGAGAAATTAATAAAACTTAATTAAGGTTTTGTCGAGATCGATGTGCGTTTTCCTATCGCGAAGTTCTTTTGCCTTCCTAACATGTAAATCACATATTTCAACCCAGCTTCTAACCATGTTCGGTTCTGGACTCACGAACATATGATTCAGGTTAACTTCAAATTCCTCTTTTTCCAATATCATGTTATGTAAAATTATACAACAATACATGATTCTCTTGAGGTTGTTAATTTGCATTGCACGCTCGTGTTGTCGTATAATACCCCAACGACCTTGTATGACTCCGAATGCCCGTTCAATATCTTTTCTTGCAGCTTCTTGAAATGTTTTATTTTAAAACTTAAAGGTCTTGGATCCATGTATACCGAAACATTTGACAAACGTAGCCATTCGGATAAATACGTTGGCTAAATAGTTAACCTTTCCTGTATGTATGCACCGTTTATATAAACGGGCATTCTGGAGCATATCAACAATTTTCATCATCAAATTATGGGGAACCATATAAACACATTAAATCATTATTCGCCCCAGGACCCCCAAAATATGCATGCCAAATCACAATCTTGATCCGCAACAGTTGTACATAAGAGTTGTATTTATAATCATCTTTGAATGCCCATGTAATGACCTTTGGCAGTTTTTTCCTATCCCAATACATACATCATACTCTCGAGTATTCCGGGAGTCCATGTTTTTCTTCATGCAATTTATATGTTTTTTCAATATCAGTTGCACTTGGGTCTTCTAAAACTTATGATTATATCAAACGTGAATCGCATTAGTAAAATGTTATCTAAACATTCTCGTGAAGTACGTTAAACAAGTGAAAAATACTCATCAACTGCATCAGGTGCAGTTCGTACGCCAGTTGGCGTATGTGTGGATGTGCAACTTTAAAATAGGACAAGACTCTTACGGTCCGGTCACCATCGAGCATGAGCTAAAATAAGTAAAGTACTTCGGGAATAGGCTGAACATCATAACTTAAGATATCGTTGACTATTTTTTTTAAAAGTGTAGAGCTCATACGATACCTTCGCCTAAACGTTTCTTCCGGATATTTAGGCTCGTACTCGTCGTCGCAAAAATAGTTGTCGATTAGCCTTTCTTCAGCCTCTTCTCGTTCACGTTATGTATCTCCTCCTTCCTTAATAAGGACCGGAACTCGAACCCCCCAGTTCTTGCTAACACAAACTCATATAATTGTTGATACCGATCGTATCTCGCATATAGCGATCATAGTCGGGTTGAAAGAAAGCATCATAATGATCGTATGTGTTGGTTGTGTCGAAATCGTTGAGATTATTTGGATTCATATTTCAAAGAAAAATGAGAAGTATTGATGTAGAATATATATAGAAATTGTGTGTGAAGTTATAAAATGTAAAGGGGGTATTTATAGGATTTTAAAGGGGTAAAAATAGGGTTTTGGGGGTATTTTTTCAAAAACCCGCTCCCCCAACGGATACTTTTCAAGAAAAAAAATAATCTTTAGCGTGAGGCTGTTAGCCACGGCGCGGAGAGCCTTGGCCTGGAACCACAGAGTGGTGCGCCATGGTCAATCTCGCGTCATAGCTTGGCACGAACCATTGGCAGACACTCCCTTCCCTCTAAGAGTATTGAATATATTTTGGGCGTACAAAATAGAAGCAATAAAGTACACCTTCAAAATAAACTAAGAAAGATTTGGTTGAGGAATGTGAAACAAGTAGTATATAATTGTGACTTGAAAACTGGATTAGTGACAGTTTTGGAGCAAACTAACACACCCGAGTAAATCTACTAGTGACCTATTACCGATCCATCGTCAAGGTATGTTAGTTCACCACTTCTTTTGATTCTATCCTTGCTGGCACACCATAACATATAAATCTGGCACCTTCTATGTATTGGAAGTCACAACTTTGTCGGGCAATTATCTTGGAACATCCTTTCGTTTCCCAATACTCAACCATTCTCTGGATCATCATATCAGCATAAAACCCCATCACTGACCATGTAGTTAACGCGATTGCAGGAGAACCAGATGATATGTAATCTAGAATAAGACCACTAGGATTGTACGAGCCATTTCACTACAACATTTGTACACCCCTATTTTTCACATTATAGCAGCGGAAGCTAAGTTCTTGGGGATTACTTCTTGAATCAACAGTCACAATCATAGGAAAATGAATCACAAAGAGACTGTTTAAAAAAATTTAGTTTATATTTAATATAATCAGAGTTTTAGAATAACAGAGTCTAAAATCTACATGAAAACATAAAGTTTTGAATGATAACAATTTTGGAGTCCTCAAGTCCAATGCCACCCCGTGCCATAGGTTGCTCAATTACCTGAGATAAACATGTAAAAGGGTCAACACAAAGGTTGAGTGAAATTCATAGGTTTGAAATGTAATAGTTAAATACAAGTCATTGTAATGGTAATAATTTCATGCATTTACAATTATCATGAAAAACAGTATTATTGCCCTAAGCTCATGCAACCAAACATTAACCATAATTCAAGTTGTTACAAATTGTTTCCATATGGGTGCCTCTACCCAAAGATGTTGTGGGAGCCTCTACCCAAAGATGTGGTGGGAGTCTCTACCCAAAGATGTTGTGGGAGCCTTTACCCAAAGATGTTGTGGATGCCTTATGGCAAATGGAGGTAACTTAGGCAATAATATATCAGGATAGCATACAGTTGGAAAACACTTGTATTTATGGTTTATAGCACGTATCCCCCTCGCGGGTTTATAAAACATTCAAAAGATTTAAATGCGAGGCTACGAAGTCACCTTGATAAGGTAGTTGATTGATTTGAAATTTAATTCAAATAAGAGTAAACAGCTTCGTCACGCAACCTGAGGTAATATGTCAAGTCTTAGTTTGATTGTTAATATTCTAAATTTTATTTCATAAAGTTTAACGTAAATGTTAATTTGGTTCATTAATTTATGGAAATATCGTAACACTATTCGAGCTATCATAATCCAGAGGTCATGTAGTAAACGTTTGAGGAGCTAGGACACTCTAAATCGTAAATCCAGCAACTCGTCAAAACGTATACCCAAATGAAACCCCTCACATGAAATTCCCTAGTAACGTGATACATTATAGATTAAAAGATAAGAATTATCTTTTTAAGTTTCTTCAAAAGTTAGTAGATGATAAATTATGTTAAATATATAACATAATTTTTTTATGATGTTTCGATCGATAAATGATAACGACAAATGTGTCGGGTTTTAATAAAATGTAGTCTTTATATTTAATAATATTTTTATTATTAATATAAGAATATTACATTTTATCATTGAGAATATATAATGAAAATAGATTACCTTGTTATATATTTATTTACAAAATTAACCCTTTACATATAATTTTGTACTTTTAAATCCACAACTTTTAGGTGTTGACAAAAACAGCCCCTGTAGTTTAAGTTTAAGTTATTTACATTTTCAGCCCCTTTATTTAATAAGTTTCAATAATTACAATATATACTCCTTTGCATGAAAACGATTTCATTTCTAGTCCAAAATCCATAATAGTTGAATTTTTCAATGTCGAAAGTATTTTGCAGCTTATAGCTTGCTAAAATAAGTTAGAATAAGTAAATTTTACGAGCTTGGAGCTTATGAAATGAGCTTATGAGCTCGTTAATCCAAAAAGGGTATGTTTGGGTTTAAAATCATAACCCGATAGGTTTGAGCTTTAAGGGTTCATTTCACGTGATCACAAGGATGTATAAGATCTTATATATGATCTAGAATTAGCTTATTAGGAAGGTTGATAGGAACTTCACCAAGAACTTAGAATGGGTCAAAAATGGTAGAATGAGTCAAAAACCTTAAGAGACGAACTTAGAGCTTCTTTTCCTTAACCATGGCTTCAAAATTAGTTTGTGCCTTATTCCTTACCTTCCTTAGCTCAGCTAGAACATGACTTGAGAGAGATTTGAGTTTGAATGGTGAGTTTGGAATGCATGCATGTATGCGACTTTATATAGGGTGCGAAGGAGTGGTGCCCAAGGTTGTAAGGCTTGGAGACCAAGTTGTATAGCTTGGAGTGGTGGCCAAGGCTGGTGGAGTGGTGGCCAAGATGTTGGAGTGGTGCCTAAAAATCAAAGATGGTGACAAGTAGTTTACTTAGTGTGCAACTTGTGGTAGTAGCTTACAAGGAGGTAATGGAGGTACTTGTAAGGTGCTGGAGTGATGGTGATGTGGTGGTGAGGTCATGGTGATGAAGGTGGTGGTGAGTCATGGAGGAGCTTGAGGTGTTTATTTAGTTTATACATGGTTGTTTTTGGACAGCCAACATTAGTCCTGGTAATTTGGTTGCCATTTACAAACCATAATTCCGATCAACCTCAAACTAGTGAGAATGGTTAGATAATTGAGTCCTCTACAACTTTTAGTTTTACATATACAGGGGTTACTATACAAAAATCTAGAGATAACAACCATTTACTACAGGTGTGCAGAATTTGTACACCTTTGCCATTTCGGCTATAACTAATTCATCCGACGTCGAATCGGGGTGATTCAATCAGAAAAATGATCACAAGACATAGGGCTACAACCTAGTGTTTTTACTTAATACCCATAACCTACTGATTTTTCCCAGATCTTATGTTTTATTAACGGATCAGATTCTAAAAACTATGAACTAGTTTAAGGTGTAATGGGTTTGCTATGGTTTTATGATTTTGGTTTAGGGTTAGATGAATTAGGGTTTTAGGATTAGGGTTTAGAATGATTTAGGGATTAGGTTTAGGGTTTAGGAGTTGTGCATTGGGTGTTTGTACCTTGTGTTAAAGTGGTGGTAAGATATAAACATGATTTAGGAGGTAAAATGACCTAGTTTGTATTTCATGCACAATTGACTTGTACATTGAGCTTTAGAAGGTTGTACTAGGGTTTAGGAGGGAAAAGATATTCAAAAGTTTGGCATTGTAACTTGTACACATGCTTTGAACATTTGTACACTTGTTTTGACATGTAATTAGGGTTTTTGGAATAAACGTTAACGTATAATGCTTGTTTTGGAATAACGTTGTAAATGGTACGTTAAATGGATAACGTACATGGTAAAAATGATATTTAAACATAGACTTGACATATTAGGATGTTTACATGATATAAACATAGATATAGATGGCATTGGTAGAGGTTGCGTGAGCTCGTTTACTTTAGTTATGTAAACTACGTTACATAATGGAATAAAGCGAAAAATTTCCCTGTAAAAAGGTAGTATATATAGATGTTACATTGCATCTAATTTAATAGATGGATAATTACATTGATGAAAATTTCGGGTTGTTATAGTCCCCCAACCTTAAAGAAATCTCGTCCCGAGATTTAGTTGAATGATGTGGATTAAAGGATGAAGAACCTCGATGGATAAACTGGGGGGCCAAGAGAAGACGAGCTGGCAAAGAAACAGAGTCAACCAGTGCTCCAAAGGAAAAGACATCCAAGACAACTGGCAAGTCAACTGATGGGTCCAAATCTTAACACAAGTCTGCTGGCGAGTCTGCTCATACAAAGGAGCCAATTCACACCGCTAAGGATTTTAAAGAACCCGCACATTAGGAGTTTGATATAAGAGCTACTGCAGAACAATCTGATGAAGAGACAACTCAGCATCCTGATTGGTTTCAAAAACCAGCCAAGCCTCCTACTCCCAATCGTGATTGGAACAAGACTTTACCTGTTGTTCATGGACAGTACACAACCTTGTTAAGCCCATCTGCTCGAGAAGAAGGCCCTCGTGAATCATTTGATGAGCTTATGGATACTCCAATGGACTTCTCAGCATTTATGATGAATTGGATCAAAATTGATACTCTAACACCAAAATAATTAGCCGGTCCAACATTTGAGTTGATGAAAGGATATGCAAAAGTTTGGTTGAGCTAGAATACTTCTTTGAAGAAGTCTACAAGGCAACCACGGATTGACTGGATTGGCACAACCCTGAAGGTCAGCAATTTCCTCATGATCTGCGAAAGCTACTACCATTGATACCTAACTCTCGTGGTCGTCAAGTCATTCCATTTAATCACTTCATCAACAACGACCTAGCGTATCTATCTGGTGGGGTCTCAAGCCGTACTTATGCAACATCCGTTACAAAGACCCAGGCTGCAGATTATGGTAATATCAAATGGATTGAATGATTTTGCAGTCACCAATCACAATGTGGGTGTAAGTGACCGGTCAAATACGGAAAATTGCACTATGGGGATTTCTCAATTGGGGACGCAAACGGCAAACAGTTCTATGGATTTTTTACTGTTTGGGAATATGTTCGTGTTTTTACTTAAACGTAGAATTCATTGCTGCTCACAAATGCTTCAATTTTGTCGAATGGCACGGCTACAAACATTTTGATTGGATCACCGTTCGTAGAGATGATGAATAAGTAATACATTCAAGGAAGGAGACTTCAAATGGCTTCACCTTCAAGATATTAAAGACATGCTGATTCTTCTTGTTCAAGGAAAGCTGACAAATCTCAATGTTGAAGATCGTCTCGCTTTTGGTGTCTCTCTGAATTGTTTTACAAGAGTATGTCATCCAAAGGCGTATAAAGATCTTCTGTTGGGTGTCGAGAGTACCAAAACAAGCTCAACATACAAAGCAAATACTTACAGATCAAGATCTTAAAACGAAAAGGATGCCTTATACAGCATATTCCATTCCTAGAGGGTTCATCTATCTGAACAAAGACAAGAAGAACAGATTGATGCGTATTGATGAACTCCACAAGTTCAGTGACGGTACACTCGATGATGTTCGAACTGCTCTTAATGATCGACTGAAAGGGATTAGGATGGAATATCTACCAAAGACAATATGGAGGCAGAGTGACAGGGAACGAGCAAAAGCTATGATTCAGGCGATCGAGAAAATGCTCAAGTCAAGGAGGATAATGAGAAGCTTGGAAAGATTTGTTGGTGGGAGACCGTACGGGGGTGACCTTCGGCTGCTACAAAGGACCATATGATTTATCATATGATGTCCTCATCATAATCAGGTCAAACCTTGTACATAATAATTAACTTGTGAAATTTGTATATATGTAGTGTAGACTTTATGGTGATATCAAGAAGTGCTCGAGTACAAAATTTTCAAGAATTTTCAGTAAATTCAAAAAATTTCAAATTATTGTACTCAACACTATCTTATATACCCTCATAAATTGAAGGGGAGCATTAAAATGTTCCTTATAAATAGTATGTAACATTTTATCCTCGAACGTTTAATCAATTGATATCCAAAATATCAAGGGATTAACATTTTGGATAAGGGGAGAAAATGTGATTAAACTTCATCTAATTTGTACTGAAATGTGATCATATAAAATGGACTCAATGCGCTCCACACTTAGCATGCACTACGATTACGATGCACATGTTAAGAGGGAGCTTTTAGTGATGATAAAAAACTCTCAAAGTGTAAATCTTTTGATATTTATATCAAACACTTTGATTGAACTTTTCAATGATTTTTGTTCTGAGAGTGATGGTATACCCAAAAGACCGACCATGTACTTAAAGTTTAGGAGTATATAAGTTGGTTTAGGGTATAGGTATTAAAATATCACATTTTAGACGGAAGATCCCGAGGGATCTTCCCCAGGGATATTACACTAGTTATGTAGAAGTCCCTTAGATATGGATACAAAAGGAAGATAAAAGTGAGAATCGGGAAAAGTACCGACTGAGATGGAGCTAACACTGGAACAAACCCAACAAGGTGTTAGTTATGAAGTCTCGGTAAGCATTAAAGGGGTTGAAGAATGAAAAAGAAATGTAAGGATAAAAGAGCGTTGTAAAGAAAGAAGCACCTCCTCATAAATTTGGCAGAATCAGGGTCAATACAATTAATCTGTCAGACAACTATAAGATGTTGTTGACATTGAGATAGTATGGTCCCAGTGAGCTATGTACTATACATCCATAGCACTCAAGGTCTCTCAACAAAATCTTGTTTCATTTCTTACGAAGATTAAACGCATTTCTATCAACTTTCTCACTCCTAGTTAGTTGGTATTGAAAAGGTGGCAGTTTGCTCCGCCTCGATACTAAAGCAAAGTGCACAATTAAGTCTAGAGCCAAAAGCAGTTCATCATAAAATCTCATTATGGGACAACTTGTCAAAATTATGCTTGCTATCTCACACAATGTGAATAACGAGAAAATACTTTAGAGTCCTACGCATTATCCTGTGATTTATGCTTAGAAACATCCAAGTGATATAATTTAAGTGATGATGGGAAATTGCTTGAGCCAACATCAAACAAAGCTTCATGTAGGTGCTTGTGCGATTCTATATGAATCAAACTTGTGACAACTGGAAAGAAACGATGATGTGATTCGATAATAATCAAACTTGTTCCAGGTTATGAATTGATGATTGATGATGAATTTTGAAATGATTAACACTCTTGATGTGTCACAAAACCACTTTAGCAAAGTGATACGTCGATTGATTTTCAAATCAATTTTTTATTTTAATCGGTAAGATAGTAACTCACTGGTTCACTCTTATCGTGCTGTTTGCTTTGAGACGTTCCGATAATGAGAACATGCTGAGTTTGATGAATCTGATACACATGTGTTAGAAAGATTCGAAACTTCAGCTGGAAATCCTATAAAGGAGATTCTTCTTAAATTGGATCTACCTGATCACAGGTCGATCCTCACGAATTTGAAGGTTACTCCAACCAAACACGGGCAAATGACAAAGCCATATTCGTCCCCCCCCTCCCCCGCTTTATTTCTAACTGTTTTAATGCAGGATACTTAAAGATGGAGGTGAAGGTACCTGATTCCAGCTGACTTACAAGATTTATAACCACATGCTCATACCCAACTGACAAACATAAAGACACCATGAAATCTCAAGTACATGTTTCAAGACTTCCGCTACTCTGATGCCGTACGTCTTTCTTGAAGTAACAAAGTATTAAACTCAAAGAATTTCAAAGAAGTTTCCGTCACTCTGATACCGAACGTCTTTCTCAAAGTGACGAAGTGTTAAAGTTAAGAAATTCAAGAAAGATGGAACATTAAAGCTATTCATGTTAACAAATCAAGAAAGGTATGACCATCTCGGTCCAAAAGTCACAAGTTCACAAGATGGCCAAGGTCACAAGATGGCAAAAAAGAGATTATGCTTGGTTGATGATCTCAAGGTGTTCAAGATCACATTCAAGACAAGCTGAGGAACAAGCTCAAGACCTAAAGTCTATGATCACTACATCAAATCACAAGTTAATGATTGAAGTTAAACCGGAGCTCAAGGCTAAGATTAAATGCATAGTACTGCCTAGGTTTAAGTTTTTGTAAAATGGGCAACCTCCTTAGGGGGAGATTGTTAGGAATACGAACAAAATTCCTATGAAAGTGTCGGTCGCTACCATAGATAACAGTCGTTGCTCGTTAGGTATTTTTGGAAAACTTACATAGTTTGTTAGCAAAGGCCATGGATATAAAAACCCATGCAAGCCCAAGCCCACTTGTTTATTGTAAGTATATTAACACTCTTCATGCTTGGAGGGGTGGTTTGGTTGCTCATTTTTCACTACAATTCAATATATATTCTTTTCTCTAAGTGTTCATTCAACCCTCTCTCTCTCTCTAAAAAAAACTTTCCTCCTCTTTCCATGTATGTTATTTGATTATTCTTCACATTTTCTACTTAATGCATTTCATGTTCTCTACTTTCTCTCACTAGAAAATACATCCTTCATCCCACTTTCTCTCTCTAGTTCTTGGTTCATGGATCAAAGATTACTTGTATTCTACAATTGGTATCAAGAGCCATGGAGTGATGTGTTTAGTTTTTGTGTTTATTATTTTGGTTCATTTTTCCCGTACGCCTTTTCTCCTTTTCTTTTGATTTTGAAGCTTAGTTGTACACTAAAAGGTCATTTACCTAGGTAAATTTGATCTAGTATCTTTGGATATAGGTGTATTTGCTTTGGATCAAAGAAAAACTCATTTTTGCTCATCTTTTGTTTTTGAAAAACTTTATAAAGTACAAATCTTGATTTTGAAATTTTCGGCTTAAAAACCAAAAAGTTGTCATTTTTAAGGTACCTATAGGTTTAAGAATACTAGTTGTACAAGAAATTTTGGGAAAAAACAATCAAAAAAGTATCTTTTTATGTTTTAAAAATTTTGAGTTTCGTCCATGTATTGCACGAATTTGCAGTTTATAGCTCTCTCCAAATTTGCAATTTTTTGTGTCTCCGAATTTGCAGATTATAGCTCTCTCTGAATTTCTAATTTTTTGTTGTATCTGAATTCGCAGTCTGAGGTTCAATCCGAATTAGCAATTTCTAGTTGTATTCGAATTTGCAATTCTTTTAAGGACCCGAATTTGCAGTTCTCTTAAGGACCTGAATTATCAGTTTTCTTAAGGACCAAAAATTTGCCTGTTTTTCTTAAGGACACGAATTGACAGTTTTCTTAAGGACACGAATTGGCAGTTTTCTTAAGGACACGAATTGGTAGTTTTTCCTATAGGACACGAATTTGCAATTTCCTTTAGGACACGAATTTGCAGCTTTATTACTGGACAGAATTTGCAGTTTTCTTAAGGACATGAATTTGGCGATTTCTTAAGGACACGAATTTGTAGTTTTCCTTGCGAGGCAAGTCGATTATCGAAGCAAGAACGAGAGTGTAAGTTGTACGATGAAATTTGATATTTTTACATACAAGAAAAGGAGAGTCGGTTTCAGGAGTCTACTTGAGATTCACTTGCTACTCAATGATATGAATATTTACAAGATGGCACTGGAGCAATTTTAAGTCAACACCAAGTTTCTGAATACTCTTCTTGCTGAATGGAGGAAATTCGTTATTGATGTTAAGTTAGTTAAAGATTTGTCATACTAATACAGTTATGATCAGGATTCATGCATGATTGGAACAACATGAACGACATGCAAATGAAGTTTGATTGATGCATGAACGCAACTCCGATCCTCTTGCTTTAGTTGCATCTCACCAAATGACATAGTCTCCTTATCAATCTCATCAGCACTCTTACCATAACTCTTAACATCAACAATTTGTGTCACCTTATCAATCTTCACAGTATGGATCACGTTTTAAATCTCAACAATACTCAATCAATCAATCACCAACACCTCATTCAATCACTTATCCCCCCAAAAATTATCAAACCTTAGTTTACCACAACGTTTACTCTCCATCATCATCCATTCCTCAAATATAATACTCTCTTACAGTCAACCAACAATCTGGATTTTCCCAATTAGACTCCGGTCTAACTATTTCAGTGTTCAAGCACGGTCATGATCCAATTGATGCCATCAATCATGTAATGTCATTCTTGTCTGTTGTAGTCACTCACCCCCCTATCCTACTACCAATAACCAGCTGAGGAACTCGTCAAACCCAAGGCAACAAGCCACCATTAATGATGGAAGATTAACCTTACAACCAATTCAGGGGAGATAAATTTCTTATGTTGCGGGTACTACAAGAACTTTCACTCCAGGAGCAAGTAGGAGTAACTCGGGGAAATAGAGGATTGTTATGTGTTACAACTATAACACACTGTGTTTTCAAGTCATTGACGACGTCGATAAATCTACTATTCATTTTTTTTAAATTGTACGCGTTTGTTTTAAATCGTAAATGTTAAGCTAAATCGCGTAAGCTAAAAATTAGCGTTCAATGTAAACGGGCATCAAACAATTAAGCGTTTACATCAAGCAAGTATTAAATAATTATTTTGAGAATAATTATGATCTTTGTTCATTTTATTTTTATCGGATACGTAAAGTGTATACGTTTCGCGATAAATTAAGTTTAGGCATACCCGGAACCACAAAAATAATTCTACGCTTCAACAAATACCCACGATTGTACCCAATACCTAAAGGTTTATTAAATTCACTCAAGTTAACATTATGTTTCACTTTGTACATTATAAAATAAAACAATACACAAATGCATACAAGTAAACAACTTTTATATAAAAGCTACAAGTTGTAACTTTCATATATTTAACAAGATATCATGTTACTGTCAAAAGGTTTCTAGAAATCCTCCCCCCCCCCTTGTATCCCACGGCTAAACACCACCAAGGAGACAAAGTATATATAATTATATATATATATATATATATATATATATATATATATATATATATATATATATATATATATATATATGTGTGTGTGTGTATAAGGAACAAGTTAATTGTTGAATGAAGGGTCGAAAATGTTGATTTAAGAGTAACAATATAAAATTTCTTATTCATGTGGCACAGTCTGTTGAGATTGTATCATCTTTAAACCCAAAACCTATTGTAGAACATTTAAAAGAAAAAGGAATCTTTATGCAATGGTTATGATTGCATTTTACATAATTATTAATATTTAATATATTATATACTATGAAAATTTCCCAATTTACCTTGAGGACAAAGGTGAAAAGGAAACTTCTCTCAAAATATATATATATATATAATACGTATTCTTAACGGGAAGTATGATTCCCCCGGGTCGTTTTTCCCCAAACGACTTGTGAAATTGAAACTCCGCTTGTTGTTCGGACATGATTTGAATGGGAAACAATAGTTGATTTGAATAACTATTTTAACAATTGAATTAACAAGGCTCTAACTATTAAGCATGAAAACAATAGGGGAAATCAAAATCTTAACTAAAAACGCACAAACCGAGACCCATTAAAACGAAAAGTCAACAACCCTAATTTGCTAAAAATAAATCTAACTTTTAAAATGGACTCTATTTGACCAAAAAGTAAGTTTAAAGAAAACTAGAACAAAAACGGAGTTGAAACGAATGTTAAAACTCGAAAAACGAAAACAAGAATGAATCTCGTTCTTTAGAAAACAAAATTTTGCAAATTAGACCCTACGAAAGCAAAACTAATTTTCATATGAACTTTAGGATAAAAGAAAATTTTCTAAAAAAGATTTTTATTTTTTTGATAATTTTTCTATTTTTTATGATTTTTTAAAGTTTTAAATAAAAATAAATGATTAAAAATACTAAATGAACTCTAAAAATTCTAGAAAAATGACAGAAAATAGCTTAAACTAATTAAAACTTAAGAAAATTAAGCCCGAGATCACAACTTATAAAATAAGCTGTGAAATAAGCTTTTTCAGCTTATTAGGCTTATAGGCCAAAATTAAATATAAAGATTTAATTATGCCTGGGTCTTATGAAAAAAACCCATAGGCACTGCGGTCAAGGTGTGGGTGTGTGTTATAAAGGTGGGTTTGAGGTCCGGAGGTTCGAGCCTTGCTCACCCCCGACTTCCACTTCCCTTTTTTTTAGTTTTTATAAAAAACTTAAAGAACAAAAGTTGTAGAGGATAACTTATTAAACAACTTTAATAAAAGCACTATAAGCTTAAACTCAAAAATAAGCTCTTAAAGAGCTTATGAAAGTAGCTGTTTCAGCAACCAAGCTTTTGAGCTCTTAAAAACTTATTTTCACTTCTTAAACTCTTGCAAACAGATTATTTTATAGCTTATTTATGAAACAAAAAATGTTGTTTCTCAATACCTTACGTTGTCTATAACCTAATATGAAAGTTTAATCTAATAAAAAATCTCTTAAAGCTATCTGAAATTTAAGATCAAGATTGCAAACTCAGAACTAAGCATTTAAAAGCTCAATATTAAGAAAAGCTAATAAGCAAAATAAGCCATGACAGAAACTAAGCTTTTGCAAACTTAACAATCCTCATATAAGCTATAAATCAAATTCTAAAAACTAAACTTGATAGAAGCTAAAAATCAAAATTTAAAAGCTAGACTTAGTTACTACTGTTTTGGCTCTTTTTGAGATTTTTGTAAAACTTTAACCTAATTCTACCTAAGATAATAAGCTCGAAAATTGAAAAATAAGTTTTTAATCTATACTAAGTCTACTTGTAATCTATAAGCTAATAGAATTTTATCAACTCTAATTTCTACAACACTTGGCTAAATTGAAGCTTAAAGAAGACAGCGTAGTGAACTCTTCAGTTACTACTGCTGGTGCAATTTGCCAATTGGCCAAATCAACAATGCAGGTTACCAAGGTGATTAAACTTGCATTAGACACTCTTATTGAGTGTAAATGAGCACTTATCAATCAAAATCCATTCCTAAGAAAGCATGGATCAAAAATTCTAACTAGCTAAAAAAAATAGATTTCCCCTGGTGCAAAGGCAAATAGACTAAGCTTAACTTTTTATATTTTGAAATCTAACCTAAGAGAACAATCTTATTACTAATTAAAAGTGTAAATTAACATGACTTAAGCAAAGATAAAAGCTCAGTTTGACTTTTAAGGGTCAAACAACACTAAACCAAACACCCCTTTAACTATGGCAGTTTTCAATTTAGCTTATGATTCTAAAATCTAGCTGATGAAACCTTAATACCAGATAACAATTAGCTTATAACAAGCTTAACAAACATAAATCCAAAATCAATTAAGCTAGAATTAAGAATCTAAAATCTAAGCTACTTATTTTTGGTTTTTTAGTGATTTTTAAAGTACCTTTGCTTATTTGGAGGTCTAATCTTGGCCGTTGGATTGAATTATAGCTCACACGGATTGCCAGCGTGGCATCCGTGTGTCAGAGGCCTCTGTGCTTCTTATAAGAGTACCTCAAGTGAAAATCCCAACATTCCCTTGTACTTTCTTTAATCCAACGTGTCATTCCTTTGATGGAATTGACCAATGAGGGCTTGTTAATGACGTTTTATCCTGCCAGCATGTACTCCTTTACTTGAATTGTCTTTATTAACCCTTAATTAGCAAAAGCCCCATGGTTTGACTGAGAGGTTAAATTAGGAGAGATGGTGAATAGTAACACCGACTTTTCCCGCTCTTTTTTACTATAAGGGTGCGTTTGAGTGTGTTTGACCTGGGAGTTGACTTGGGGCTTGGGCCAGGTATTGTGGATTTGGGCCCGGATATTGGAGTGGATTTTTGTGTTATAAAGAAGGTAACAGTCGTTATCTTTTATTAATAAAAAGATAACGACTGTTAGGGTATTTAGGGTTTGTTTTGTAATTTGGTTTAACATGAAGGGCTATTTTGGGGATTTTGGATTTTGTGACTTTGACTAAGTTTGACCAAAGGTTGACTGAGGTTGACCACTTTTGACTTTGATAGCTTCCTCCTGGCTTTTTGTGCGCTCTTCCGTTCTTGTGTTCGTGTTTGCCCGGTTTTAACCGTTTTCTTGTGATTTTTGCTTTATCCGTACCTACACAATAAGAAAGACAAAACAAGCAATATTCAAGTATTTAAAGCACAGTTTTAATCTTTTTAGGGTCTATTTTGATATAAAATAGATATGTGTTTTCACACATATCACTTCCCATCTAAGTGCTGTTAAGAGAATCTTTAGGTATCTAAAGGGCAAACTCAAACTGGGCCTTTGGTATCCTAGAGTGTCCTCAATGATGTATAACTTGCCCATGTGTACTTGGATTCCTGATTTGTCCTTTATTTCCCTTAATTGTAAAAGCCTTTTGTTTTTGAACCTTGTTATTGGGGATGTGTTTACAGTAACAACCAATTTCCCGCTTTTGTTTTATATAAGGGTGGTTTGACTTTGATTGCCCGGGGTCTTTACTTATTTGATAGGGTTTGGGCCAGGTTATAAGAGATTTGGGCCCGAGTTGTTTTTGTTATAAAGAAAGTAACGGGTGTTAACTTTTTAACTTAAAAAGTTAACACCGTTAGGTTTTTAGGGATTTTTTTTGTGAAGTGGTTTATAAATGAGGGACTGAATTGTAACTTTGGGATTTTGTCCTGCTGTGACTTGGGTTGACTGAGAGTTGACCAAGGCTTGACCATAGTTTGACTTTGATAGCTTCCTCCCGGCTTTTTGTGTGCTCTTCCGTTCTTGTGTTCATGTTTGCCCGGTTTTAACCGTTTTCTTGTGGTTTTTGCTTTTTCCATACCTGCACATACAAAACACAAAAACAAGCATATCTTTGCCATTTTTATTATGTTTTTGGTCTTAATTGGGTTTATTTTGATATAGAATGGATATGTGTTTTCACACATATCAAAATTCCCCAAACTAAGCGATTGCGTGTCCTCACGCAATATTACATGCCTTATAACCAAATACCTCGAAACTTCCCCAAACTAAACCTTTGAAAAGTAGCAAAGATTTTTGTGGAGAGAGCTTCTAAGTCACAAGTTATAAAACACCCTTATTTCCCATTTTCTAAAACCTCTCCATTTTTTTTAATTTAGATGGGATAATTTTGACTTTCGTTATTTCCATAACTGTTAGGGATCATAGAACAAGATGCATTTCAATTCCGAGAATGCCCCTAAAAGGATAAATTCATCGTTCCCAACTTTTATTTATCCAACAAGCTTAAAACAAATCAACAGTAAATATCAGTAAGGATCTATCCCACTACTCATATTTCAAACTTGTAAACTTTTATCCCGACATGCTATTATATCTTAAGTGAGTGTGCTATTATGAATTTCAACATGGAATACAACTTTTGCAACATACTATGCTTTACGTTCCACATTAGAATAATGAGTTTAGGGAGATCATCCCATGTAGCGGACTTTCGTCTGGCACATCCCAGCCTTAGCTAACGTGGGACCAGGCTGTGTGACCACACCACAGAGACTAGTATCGGATCACGGACAAACTCTCAGGTTTCACGAATATTCATAGCTTATAAAATAGAGTAGTCAAAGTGCAAAAGCATATTTGAATTTAACAAAAAGAAGTCAATTTATTAATTTAATTTAACTATTTAAACATTTATGCAATTGAAACCCTCGACCTTTTAGAAGGCTGCAACATCGGTTGTGAGCCGGCAAGATGCAGCAAACTTTTATCAGTCTCGGATCCTTATTCTTACTATGGCTTTATTTAGTAGATTCACAAACGGTGTGAGCCGGCAAGAGCATTAAACTTTTATCTGCCCACAGCCTTTGTTTTTTATGTTTCTATATTATTATTTATTTTTTTTATATTTATTTATTTAAAGAAGACTTCTTTTTGAAAAATTCAAGTATAAATTTGAACTAAGACTAAAATTTTTGCTATATATTACATAAAAATTGTTGATTTAAGTTTAATCTCCAAAAACAGCACGTATATTAATCTGGTTAAGAGCTTATGGGAGAAAAAGCAACAAGTTACATACATGAGCTCTTAAGATTTCCAAATAATCTTTGTTTAGCATCCTACTCATACTTAACTCTATCATTTTTCGTTCTTCGCAAATTAGCGAACGCTTAGCCTAAAAGTTAAGGAACAAGCTAGAGCTCAACACGCTCGATCGGGTCAAAATTTACTCTTATTCTTACCCAGCAAGAAAGTTAAAATTGTGACAAAAACACTTATTTTATTTATATTTTTCTTAAAAATTTAAAAATTTTGAAATTTTTGCTATTTTTGTGGGAAAACGGGGTACGTGAGAACAAAACAATAAGTAGGTAACATCAAATCGATAGATTCCCTCCCCAAACTAAAATGAAACATTGTCCTCAATGTTTAAAGCGAGGTCTCTACGCAAATCTAAGGCGTTTATTAATTATACAAAGATAAACATGAATCGATAAGATGAAAGGATATCGGATTTCCCCAAACTAATTGCGAACAAAGGCTAGGAAGCTTGAGTGGACCGGGACAAAGCACCGAACACGAGAGTCTTCAGAAAATTTGGGTCTATCCTGCAAATAATCACAAGCACAAACAACAAACACAAAGAACAGAAGAGTACAAACCTCCTCACACACATTTAAAATCTAGAAAGAAAAATAGAAAATAGATAAGCATAGGGTGCCTCCCACGAAGCGCTTTGTTTTTGGTAACCGAGTCACATAGCTTGACTCGATCCCTGAATTCATTCGTCCTTAGGGAGAGCAAATGGAACTGGCTTAAGAGAAAAATGAAAAGTAGAGATGCCGGGGTCAAAAACGAAGTCCTCACTCCTGAGAGAGAGAATAACAGGAGAATCCTCGGGGTAGGTGAAAAATGGGAGAAAAGTCCAAATGACAAATGTGAAGGAATTAACATCTTCAACATTTAGGGATAAAACAATTTCTTCATCATTCTTCATGGCCGTATCGGGCTTAAAATTTAAGCAAACATCCGGTGGTTCCGGCGGAGGACGAGGAGATGACGGGTTGTCTTGATGATCAAGGTTAGGTAACTCATTATCTTCATCTTCGGAATCATCATTCTCAACACCTGGTGGAATTAAATCATCTGGAACAAGGAATATATCGATCTCTTCTTGAACGGGGTCATTATCCTCAACGGGGATAAGAGATACGGGAAGAGATTCGATAATTGGATGAGCATGAACATTTTCATGTGACCGGGAAGTTGAAATCTCACAAAGCAAAGTCATACAACTAAGATAATCCTCATGTTCACGAACAATCCTTGAAGGAAGTGTTAAAAGTTCACCGGCAAACTCATGGTGAAGAGGATCACTCCTTGGAGAAAAAGTAATTGAAGTATTATGGATGGATTCATTTGGTTCATGATCGAGAATCACTTCAGGAGCGAGATTATGGGTGGTATCATCACTAAGCAGATTCTCAAGAAAAATTACGTCTCCTTCTGAATCGAAATATCCTTCCTCAAAATTAGAAGAAACTTCCATGGCTAGAAAAGTATCGATCTCATCAATTTCGTCTTCTGGATCGGAACACTTAACCTTATCGTACAAAGGTGTGTTAAGTAAAACTGGCTCGTTAGAATCTGAAACGTTGGAGTTCTCGTTTTCGATATCTTTTACCATCTCGTTAAAGAGAGGATTTTCGTTACTAGAGGTGAAGTTATCATCAAATTCGAAAAGAGGGTTTGAATAAACTAGAAAATTTTCTTCATGACCACCTTTTTT
Source organism: Tanacetum coccineum (assembly GCA_026074375.1). Lineage (NCBI taxonomy): Eukaryota > Viridiplantae > Streptophyta > Magnoliopsida > Asterales > Asteraceae > Tanacetum > Tanacetum coccineum. The sequence continues at coordinate 20,606 of BQNB010116446.1, forward strand.
AAGAAGAGTGAGTTCATCGGCGAACTCCTCAAGAATTTCACTAGTCTTCACCTGAGAAGAACTAGGAGGAAGAGCATCGGAATAATTAGTGGTACTGCCACTAAATGGCTCATCTTTCGAAAAATCAATGATAGAAATAGCATGAGCAAATTATTTATTCTTGCTTTTCTCAGATTTTTCAGCATAAAAGACAAGTTCATCACTTACTACTCTTAAAGTTAATTTTTCCTCGTATAGATCAATGAGAGCTTTTGCAGTGCGAAGAAAAGGTCTCCCTAAAATAATAGGCACTCTCGGGTCTAGTTAAAAATTAACCACAACAAAATCAGCAAGAAAAGTGAAACTATCAACTCTAACTACAACATCATCGGCTATACCCATTGGGTACGTAACGGAATGGTTAGCAAGCTCGAGTGTCATTCGGGTGGGCTTCAAAGCTCCAAGCCCAAGTTGTTTGTAGATAGAATGAGGTAAAAGATTTATGCTAGCTCCGGAATCGGCTAAAGCATTAGTCCTATCAAGTTCTTGTAAAGCACACAGAATAAGAAATTTTCCAGGATCTTCGAGCTTCTCAGGAACTTTGTTCATGATGATTGCGGAACATTCGGCATTCACGGATGTAATGGCGATCTCCTTGAGCTTCTTTTTGTTCCTTAGTAAACTGCTTAACCATTTGTTAAATTTCGGCATTTCGACGAGAGCATCTTTTAATCCAATCTCTAAACGGAGTTGTTTAAACATCTTCAAAAACCGGCTAT
>BQNB010116447.1:4776-21363 GCA_026074375.1 Tanacetum coccineum
TGCACCAACTTTTGGCTTCCAAAAATCTTTTTAACTTGCTGAATTTTACTTTTGAAAAAGGCTTTTTTAAAATTTAACACTTAAAAACTTGGGCTGTTTTGACTTAACAAGTCAAAGTGCACCAAGTGTGTTAACAACTTGTTTTTAACACTTTAAAACACACTCTTTTTGAAACCTTAACTCAAAATCCAAGTGCTTATCTAAATAAGCACTTGTGGCTTTTTTAAAAATCCACAGTTTCAAAGATGGTTTATAAAACTTTTGAAAAACAATTTTCAAACTAAAAAACTTTTAAAAACAGCTTTAGATTAGCTTAAAACTTAAGCTAAATCTAGCTAAATGGCCATAACCCATGCACAAAGCCATTTTGACCCGTTTTTCATGTTGACCCAAACACCCCTTAAAAAATTCTGTCTAAACTAAATTGTATTAAAAAACTATTTTAAAGCTAAAGCTGTTAAAACCTTTTAGCTACTCTTACTTAATCTAACCTATTAAAACTAATTGACCACTAAAAACAACAGCTTATTAGGAAAAATAAGCTACTTTGTCAGCTAGCCAATTATACTACATGACAGAATCTAAAGAAAATTACAACTAAATGGAGTCCAACTATAATCAACTGAAAATACTTGAATATTTAAACTAACTAAACAGCTTTGAACAGAATTAAGCACAAGATTTCAAAAGAGTAAGCTACATGAATTAAGCTAAGTAAATGCTAAAATCTAAAACATGAAATTAAACCTGTTAATGTAGTCTCTGAATCTAGGTCACTCTTGTTGAGTGAGTGACCTTTAATCAAAATCCTAATGGCACCTTGCCTCTAAACCAACAGGATTTAAAACTCAATAAGCTAAATGAGCTTATTTCTCCATAAGCTTCCAAATTTTTATTAACTTGGGTTCAAATAAAAAATATTGAATGCTAATGAACAAAGACAGTATATAGAGAGCTTTTAACTAGTGTTGAACAACTTTTGTACTTAAGAGAATGTAATAAGCTAAAAACAGCTTATTACAAGCTTATTAGCTAAATTTGGCTTATTACATGAAAATTTGAAAATGAAATCAACTGAATAGCTTTATTGCTTTAAAAGAAAGGATACAAGATGCAAAACACTAAGTACAACTGAATTTAAAGGATTTGAGAACTAAAAAGATGAACAGTACTTGAATTTGAAAAAATACAAAGAGAATTGAAAAAAAACTAAAAAACTACTCTCGCCACAATGGCTTTACAAAGCTTTTTATAGAAAAAAAACGACTAGGTCTTCTTCTCTTGGTCTCTTGCATTTGTGCTTCTTTGTAGACACACTTTTGAGGTGTGTTTGTTGTGGGTGTGCAAACAGAAGTGAATCCTGGCCCTCCATTTTTCTTGATACCCAAACCTTTGATCCGAACCCTTGGGACTGTGGTGGATTTATGGATTGCCAACATGGCAAAGCTCCTCTTTTGGTGGGAAAGATAGTGGAGGAGGGGGGAAAGGTTTGTCCATGGGGTGGTTTGGGTTGCAGGGTAAAAGAGAGGGAGTGAACCCGTGAATTGGTTGGGAATTGAAAAGGCGGGAAAAAAGTTTATAAAGGTTGGGGGTGACAGGGTACAAGTTTATGGGAGATGGCACTTTTGGTCCCTCATGGTTATAAGAGGGTTTGCAATTTTCGTCCTTGGTTATAAATGGGTTTGAAAACTTGGCAAGAACACCCCCTGAGGGTTATATAACCCATTGCACCACAAGTCCTTGCGTGTTATAACTCTGGAATATTGGCAGTTTTGCCCCTTGTGGTTTAACTTTCCCACATTGGCAGATTCACCCCTTCTCTTCATTTCCTTCTTTTCTTCTTTTAAATATAAGTTTAGGGATTTACAATTTTAGTCCCTAAACTTACTTTTCTTGACTTTTGGCTTCGGGGTTGACTTGGGTTGACTTTTTCAGGCTTGGGCTTGGACTTTGACTTTGTCTTTTTCCTGCTTTTCTATTCCGTGTCTGGTTTTGTTGTTTTGGCTTCGTTTTTCGTCCTTTTCTTAGATATCCGTTCCTGCACAACACAATTAGCAAAACAAGCATATATTTGGCATTTTAAGTCCGTTTTTGGTTATTTTAGCTCGTTTTTAAAGGTAAAAGGTATGTGTAATTAAACACATACCAGTAACCAACATCACCACTAACCTTGTAATAAGACTATTAACTTTCTCACGCTAATATATCACATTTAAACACAAACATACCCGCAAAATACATTTACTAAAAAAAACTGCCCAAGACGCATCGCTTGGGAGGCGGAGGGAGAGTAGCAGTGACGTGTGGTGGCAGAAAGGAGTAAGACATGTCTTTTTTTCTTCTCACATCCAACCTTACTAAATTACCCTTACTTTAAGGGTTGTTTATATTTTTTTTCATGTTTTTCCATTTCTAAATTCCTAGAGAAAGGAATGACTTTTCTACTCTAAAGAAGAGTTGAAAATTTTAGGGGCCGTTTAGTTGGTAATTTTTTGTTTTAGTTTTTCCGTTTCTAAATTCCTAGAGAATAGAATGATTTTTCTTCTCTAAAGAAGAGTTGAGGATTTTGAAAATCGCTTAGATGGGTCACATTTTTTTATTTTTTAAAAATAAAAACGTATGAAAATGTATAAACCAAAAAAATTTAAAAATAATTAAAAACGGCTGTTAAAATGGACGGTGGAGGATGACCCGAGAGAGAATGATGTATATTTGATGTTATATAGATCCCAATTCTTTTTATTGAGAAAAAAATGAGAACGAAAAAAGTAAGAATGATAAAATGGATTTTTTCAATTTTTATGTTAAAATGTTGAAAAAATGTGAGAATGTGAATTCTATTTTTTTTGAAAAATGTTGAAAAAAATGCAACTAACGGATTTTTAATAATTTTCTTTTCTCACGAAAAATTTCCTTAAAAAATAGGATATCTTTCACCAACTAAACGGCCCTTAAAAACTTATTTAGATGGATTTATATTTTTCCTTTTTAATAAATGAAAATATGTTTAGATGAAAATATTTTCTATCATTTTTCATTTCATACTCAACTTTTTTTTCATATTAGCTCTTTGTATACGATTATAAAAGCAATAAAACATAAAATAGAAATAAAATTAATAAAAACTAACTACAACCATAAGCATATATTTAATTTTCAGTATACTCAAAATTAACACTACTATACTATAAGCACATATATTTAATTTGTACGTTTTCATACATCTTGTATGTTTTTATATATTTTTGTACGTTTTTATACGTCTTCTACGTTTATTTACGTGTTGAATGTGTTCATACAATTTCGTTCGTTTTCTTTCGTTTTCGTACGTTTTCTTCCGTTTTGTACGTTTTGTTAAGTTTTCATACGTTTTCGCTCGTTTGTACCTTTACATACGTTTTTGTTCGTTTGTCTCTGTTTTAATACGCTTTTCGCGTACATTTTTCATTTGGATAGGTAATTCGTTCAGTTTTACATATAACGGTCTCTTACTTTTTCGATCCGTTTTTCCTTTCTTTTCTTACGTTTTTCTAATCCTGTTTTTTAGAAATCCAAAGAAAATTTACGAAAACAAACTAAAACATAGAAAAAACGAACGAAGAACTGGACAAAAACGTAATGGAAAGGTAAAAAACGAGCAAAAAACGTGATGAAAAACTTAACAAAATCGTATAAAACTTACACAAACGTGAAGAAAACGTACGAATAACGAAAGACGAAAGAAAACGAACAAAATTGTATGAATACATTCAACACGTAAATAAACGTACAAAAACGTAGAAGACGTATAAAAACATACAAAAATGTATAAAAACATACAAGACGTATGAAAACATACAAATTAAATATATGTGCTTATAGTATAGTAGTGTTAATTTCGAGTATACTGCAAATTAAATATATGCTTATGGTTGTAGTTAGTTTTTATTAATTTTATTTTTATTTTAAGTTTTATTGCTTTTATAATTGTATAAAAAGAGCTAATATGAAAAAAAAAAGTTGAGTATGAAAAGAAAAATGATTGAAAATATTTTCATCTAAACATATTTTCATTTATTAAAAAGGAAAAATATAAATCCATCTAAATAAGTCTTTAAGGGCCGTTTAGTTGGTGAAAAATATCATATTCTTTAAGGAAATTTTTCGTGTGAAAGAGAAAATATTAAAAATCCGTTTGTTGCATTTTTTCAACATTTTTCAAAAAAAATGGAATTCCCATTCTCACATTTTTTCAACATTTTAACATAAAAATTGAAAAGTCCATTTTATCATTCTTATTTTTTTCTTTCTCCTTTTTTTCTCAATAAAAAGAATTGGAATCTATATAACATCAAATATACAGCATTCTCTCTCGTGTCATCCTCCACCGTTCATTTTAACCGCCGTTTTTAATTATTTAAAAAAAACTTTGGATTATACATTTTCATACGTTTTTATTTTTAAAAAATAAAAAAATGTGACCCCATCTAAGCGATTTTCAAAATCCTCAACCCTTCTTTAGAGAAGAAAAACCATTCTATTCTCTAGGAATTTAGAAACGAAAAAAAAAATTACCAACTAAACGGCCTTTAAAATTCTCAACTCTTCTTTAGAGTAGAAAAGTCATTCCTTTCTCTAGGAATTTAGAAATGGAAAAACATGAAAAAAAATATAAACAACCCTTAAAGTAAGGGTAATTTAGTAAGGTTGGGTGTGATAGAAGAAAAAAAAGACATGTCTTACTCCTTTCTGCCACCACACGTCACTGCTCCTCTCCCTCTAAAGCGATGCGTCTTGGACAGTTTTTTTTAGTAAATGTATTGTGCGAGCATATTTGTGTTTAAATGTGATGTATTATCGTGAGAAAGTTGATAGTCTTATTACAAGGTTAGTGGTGATGTTGGTTACATCTATTAAAGTATTTGTATTTACATTGTATTTTAATAGTTATTATATAGTGCATAATAGGAAAATATCATTTAGGGGACGTGAATTATTCATGCACACTGAGAAGACAAGTCTCGCACTCATTATTTTGTAAAAGAAAAGAAGAAAATGAAGGTATTTGGATATTTTTAGTGTTAAAACGTGCGACGATTCCATGTCACATTTTTTTACATTTTACACTATCTCAAGCACGGGCTGGGGTTCTGTGGATAGTTTAGAGGCCACGATGTTGTGACCATGACTAGTAAAGGGAGGTTGTTGATGAAACGGTAGAAGGGGTAGAATACGCGTTTTGCGGTTTAAAAAAATCTAAAGATCTTGTTGAATACAAATAGCCGATCAGAGCTTGATGAAATGAGAAAAGTGTCAAAGATAGTCGTATGACTATAGAATATAGAGGGAAAGCATAGATTGAAAACAAGTTAGTGGAAACTAGAAAGGGGGTTGAATAGTTTTACCGGGTTAATGGCGTTTTTATAAAACTTTAGCTTAGGTAAAAACACTAAATTCTAAGATAAGCAAGATCAACTCACAATATGAACAACCAATGTAGGGCGGTAACTACTTTACAAACACAATCACAATGACCCCAAGATATATAAAAGAATAAGTAAAATATAAAAGGTAAGGGATAGGAACAATCAAACCACAACACCCGATTATAGTGTTCGGCTACGAAACTCTTCTTCACCCTACTCCACTCCCCGAGTACCCGACTCGAGATTTCACTATGTCAACAAGCTCCCTTTAGGTGGAGAAAACCGTTTACACGTCGCTTACGTTGTTTTCCGACACTAAGCTAAATGTCGAGTCCTAATCTTGGCTAGAACCAATCTACCACTTCACCAATGTATTTTAAGGACTAAAATACTAACCAACACAAGATCTACACTATCGGATTTACACACTATCCGATTTTACACACAAACACAAGATCAAGAAAATAGAGTTTTAGATCTTAGAAGAATAGAAGAGAAATCACTAATCTATAACACTTCGTTTCTTGGCGAATACGAGTGTTCTTCTCTTGAACTTTGTAGAAGAAGGAAGAAGGTAGAAGATGAGATTTAATCACTTGAAACAAGATTAAACTATGTTAGTGATCAAAAGATTTAGAGAGAGAAAAAAGGTTTTAGAGAGAAAGTTATCTGGAAAATTCGTGCTAAGAGGTTTGTTTTACTGCTGAGAATAGTATAGTATTTATAGACAGGATAATCCAACGTCTCTTGTGGGCGGTCCCGGCGGTCCCAGATATATCTAGGGGTCGCCCTACCTATCAGGGGGCCGCCCCTAGGCAGACGCTCTCTTTTTTGTCTTTTAGTAGGGAAAGTTAAATTTAGTGGGGAACCTTCCATTTTTAGGAGAAAATCAGATTTGAATTTTTATATTTAAATAAAACATTTCTTTTATAAATAAAAATATTTTGTATATTTTATTTTTGTAGAAATGTAACGATTAAGAATATTTTTTTTGCTTTATCACTAATCATGTTTAATGATTTATTTATTCATACCTTAAGTGATTTACGTCAAAATAGAAAATTACGATTAATAACACGTAAACATTTATTTTTATCATAGACGTTTTTATATTTTGTCATCTTCAAAACGTAGAGGAGTCGAAAAATATAAATAACATTTTTAGGCATTATCTGTATTAACAATCTCCCCATTTTTTATGATGACAAAATATAAACTCTTGTCAGATAAAAATAAAATTTGTAAATTATTAATGAGTTTTAATTCCACTTCTCCCCATTTTTGTCGAATTCAAAAAGGTTGATCATCGAGTTAGAGAAGAAAGAAATCGACGATGTCAAGACTCACCCTTGATGTATGCTCCCCCTTGTTTAGGACACCAAGGGATCGAGCTTATGGAATTTTGCTATAAAACCGAGTTAGAGATACAAGTGCAAGAAACATTTCTAACAAGTAGCGATAATTATGACAAATATATACTAGGCTGATAATGGAGAAGAAATAGCCATCTAAATCATAATGCATATAAATCACCCATAATAATAAGGGATCATTAATTCATAATAGATAAAATTCATACTAGAAGAGTATGAATATTACAAGACTAAAATTAATCATGGAGGCATAACATAAATAAACATTTTAAAATAAAGCAAGACTAGTTGATTCTTGATGTCTAAGAGATGCTTTAACTAAAGGATGGGTGGTCATTAATGTAGAGGTGATAAAGGAGAGGTTGGTGAGGCATTGTTGGGTAGAGCATGACCGTGGGTGAGAAGGGACTCAAGTCGATTGATGTCATCTCTTAACTTATGAAAGAGAGTTTGGGTGTACATGCAACAATAACAAAACCCAGAATGAAATGTGACTTGGTCATTTATGGCGGGGTGAATTATGGTTGTTGATGGTGAAGGTGGTAACAGAGGAGTTTTTGTAGAAGCATTTGCTACACGTTAAAGTGCGGTTTCAATGATGTTGGATAGGTGATGAAGTTGGTTAAGTTCATCCCTAGTTTGATTTTGTGATTGAGTGGTTTGAGAGGAAGGAGTAGAAATGTTAGGAGAGTGTGGTGGCGAAATGGCGGGTGAGAGAGGAGGTGAATGAGGTAGAAGAGTGTTGTGTCTCTAAGTGTCTATTATAGACTTTTGGTGTCTTTCTCTATCGTTTCGAGAAGGGCGAGAGGAAGACATGACAAGTAAAGAGAGGTTGAAAAGAGAAAGATAAGATGAACGTGAATGAGGAGGATGATGAGTTTATAAAGGAAAGTTATGGAAAGGCGTGGTGTTAGGAGATGGAGATGCTAAGAAATTCTTGGCTAAACCAGCAAGGTCTAGTGTAGGGATGGTCAAAGATACAGAAAAAGTGAAAACAATAAAAAGTTCTCATCCCTGCTGATGGTGGTCCCTTAAATAATGGGCGGTCCCAGATATGTTTGGGGGCCGCCCCATGTATTTAGGGGCCGTTTGTAATAATTCACATTTTCATTTCATTTTACGTCAATAAATATTCAACTATTTATTTTAGACATTTAGGCGTTTACTTTAAATTTCAATCGTTAAGTTAAATCGCGTAAACTAAAAATCAATAATCAACGTAAACCGGCATTAAATAAATAAAAGTTTACGTCAAGCAAGTGTTATAATATATTTACGAAGATAATTTTTAACTTTTCATATTTTATTTTTATACGTTACATAAAACGTTTACGTTTCTCACTTTGGAACCTTTTTGCATGCATGTAAACCATTCTACCTACCCACACTTAACCAAATACCCACAATTATACCCAATACATAAAAATTATTTCAATACTACACAAAAACCATACCATGGCCGGTTTACCATTCAAAACCAACACAAATAATATCAAGTTTGATTTAGTAAACTATGTGCTAGTTTTGCCCACTTTTTCAAAGGTTTTCTTACAAGTTCTATCAACCCTCTTACAAGGCCACTCCCCCATGCCAATCACTTACAAGACCACATCCCCTCCCTAAAATCATGAAAGGTGTAAGGTTTGTCTCCTAGATATTTTGAGTATATAATGCACCAAGCAACTAGATATCTAACACTTCTCATTTCACAAGCTTGAAAAATCAAAACCCTCTCCCCATTTCTAGCTAAAACCTACGGCTCAAATAAGCTTCCAACAAAATCCATAGTTTCCATTTTATTGATTTTACAAGCATACAAGGTTAATCAATGGTATAATCTAAGGTATTTCAAGTTAGTTTGCAAGTTAGGGTTTTCATTTCTAAGCAACGGTTTTTCAAGATCAAGTTAGGGTTTTCATAATCAAGATTTGAGGTTTTCATAAGGATTTTGGATTTAGAATCAAAATCTAGGGTTTCTATTTGATCACTACTTTGTAAGCATACTACTTTCACTCTTTTGATTTTTATACATATGAATTTTATTCATTTATCTTTTTATACTTTCATTATGTATTTTTATACATAAACATCTTAATTATGAAGTTATATTACCAACTAGTTTACTTTTATAAGCATTTGCAAATAAATTAAGAACACAACTTACTTATGATTTTAGACTTGTGGTTAGGTTTAAAGTTTATAAACTAGCTTAATTAATCTTATGATTATTTCATGATATTGTGAAGTATTAGATGGTATTAGGTTAGTGGATATTTGTGATTATGGAAGGTGATTGAAATACATAGACTAGTGGATTTGTGGTATGAAAATAGGATAGAAATACTTAACGAAAACTTTGTAAATTACCTTTTGGGACAACAGCTTTCAAACAGAATGTTAGGGTCGTTTAGTCGAGTTAAAACCTTAAAAATGTGTTAGTACATCTTAACACGATTCCGTGCATATACAAGAAACTTGGGTAAAACGTTTGTAAAACGAGAAGTTATGACCAAACTAGTTTGAAACAATACCGGCAAAACAAGTTTTCGGCATAAAGCTGGCAGAATTATAAATGGTATTTTTGAGGGCTTTCGGGTCCGAATCGGCTTAAATATAAAACTACAATGTTACTGGGAATGATATTTTACTATAAGTTCGCGATTCTCTAATCTCGAAAGTGTGTAAAAATGAGTAAAAATCATCATGGAAACTAGATAACTTGTCATAAAATTTCTGCACTATTTTCCTGACATGAATAGTGTTGGTTCGTTTGGACTATAAAAACTTTAAGAAATATTTTAGCATTACTTGTATAATATTTATACGCGGTTTAAAACCTTATAAATATTATTTTATAAAACACTTGAATTATATATTGTGACACTTTATAAATAATAAAAATACTAAATCAAGTGAAATGACTATAATTAATTTTATAGTTATTATAAAATATTTCGAAGCCATATACTTGGACATTAAATAGCAAACGAAACTTAAACATTGTGCAATTTTATAAACTAAAACGAAAGAACTATTATTGTGGTGATATAACTTGATAATCTACATTGTTGTATTTATTTTAAATACAATTACACTTATAGACCTAGAAATAATTTAGGTGCATTCCGGATCATTCGTGACGTTTCACTTTATTGATTTTCTATAATCAATACATTTCACTTGAGGTGAGTTTAATGACCCCTATTTTACTTGTTTTGAACTATTTTGGGAGAGAATACATGCGCATTTACAAACTCGTTTACATACTTGATTTCATAACTTATTTACATACTCATTTGATACTTGTTTTCATACTCATTTACATATCTCGAGGTGGGATACATTGCTCATTTTACAAAAGGACACAAGTACAACACTTTTCATTGTTTACAATAATTACATAGCGTGCCTAAGTAACAATAACCCACACTGCCCATTATCATGAACTGTTAATTACGTTGTGTAAGTGCGAGTGTTATAAATAGATCTATTTAGGATTGACATTGGTTTCTACAGGGCCAACGGACGTATACCATGTCGGATTTGGAATGTTCGGTTGAATCTACACGGGCAATTACATGGCATTATATTGAATCCTTCATGTCGAGCGTCAAGTGTCATGGAGCATAGGAATCCGCAATTACATTTTTGTGATATTGTATGTGTTACAATGTCATACACTTTGAAATCTTGTGATCCATACTACTTTTATTGAACGTCACTAGTTGTTAAACACTCTTTTATGATACTGTGGTTAAAGCAGTAAACAATACACATCTTTTGAACATACATTTACATTTACATAAATCTATGAACTCACCAATTTTATGTTGACACTTTTAAGTATGTTTTTCTCAGATGAATAAGATGCTTGACTTACTTGATGTGCATTGGAGTCCAAATTTTACAAGATTGCATTCATGGGTTTCTTCTGTTTATAAAGGAAAGTTATGGAAAGGCGTGGTGTTAGGAGATGGAGATGCTAAGAAATTCTTGGCTAAACCAGCAAGGTCTAGTGTAGGGATGGTCAAAGATACAGAAAAAGTGAAAACAATAAAAAGTTCTCATCCCTGCTGATGGTGGTCCCTTAAATACTGGGCGGTCCCAAATATGTTTAGGGGACGCCCCATGTATTTGGGGGCTGTTTTCTAGGGGTTACGAAATTTTCCCAGACTTCCTAGTTTTTTCAGTTTTGTGCAAAGAAAAGAAAAAGAGTGTAGAGGGTTTAGTTTTAACAACTTATATTTCCCAAGAACCAACTAGTTTAGTCAAGTGCCAATCAAAATGAATAATCTAGCCTAATTCTATCATGCATTTAGTATGATACATATTTAGCTAGAAGAAGCATAAGATATAGTTAAGAGAAGTTATACACGTACTAGAATATGTCATAATAATATCTAGTTTAATTTTACAAACAAAGTTTTCCTATAGTGTAATCGTTTTTCGTTTGGTTCTTGTGTAACATCTAATTTACTTATGATGATCATGATGAGCACACCGAATATCTTCTAAAAATTCTTCATTTGAGAGGTTAAACAGAAGATTCATTTTTGTTGGGTGAAAGACGTATTTATAATCATTTAGGGAGTATCTGGTTAGTTTGTCGAGAAATTTTGAGAGTAAAAGACCGTATGGCAAGATGCCATTAGGGCGTTGCTTGAAATCATTTATTCGATTTATGATGAAGTGAGAGAGATTGAATGTTGTGGAGGAAGTAATGCAAAATAGAATATATGCTTTACAAGCCGACAAGAGATGTTTGTCGATATAAACGGCACATATGATGTTCTCACAAATGATAAGATGTGCCGCTTTGAGATAAGGACATATTTCTTCAACGAAGAGATTTCATGGATCCTCAAGTGAGAACTTGAACCCGTTTAAACGTTTCTTAGTTATGTTGTATATGATTGATGTTGGATGAGTTAATTTGGTATAGAGGGGATCATTTGTTGGAGTAGTGTTGTGATTGTTAATGGATTTTAGATACCATTCTTTGTTGTAGAGACAATGTCCTTCAAAAGGAATATCAAGTAGCGTTCCAAAATCCTGAAACGATGCACCAACACGTTCTTTATTTATTTTGAATAATATGATCCAAAGATTACCCACTAGAGTAAGTTTAAATGTTTGATAAAACTCTATTATAAATTTTGGATATAGGTTTCCTTTTAAGTGAAGAAGAGTTTGAAATCTAACTTTGAGTAGGTTCTTTTCTAAGAGTCCTTTGGAATAAAAAGTTGTGTCAATAACTCTTCCTTCATGGATAGGTCGATAAGGTTATTTTAGATATGGAAATTTTTGAGAAGAATTAATGTGAGTTTTTGTGCATTTGAGTTCTTCTTGAGACATGCTTTACACCTAATCACAATAATATGAAGATATTAGTATGTATTATTCTTAATTTTCAAATTCCTTTAGAAAAATGCATAATGTGTGCCTATATGCAACAAATGTGGAGTTGCGGTTAACTTGACTCTAAAATAAAGGCCTATGAGTTAACCCAAACACTCGTTAATTCAATTTTGCTTATCCAAACATGTCGAAAATATTCATTGATTCAATATTTTGAATGATATTCATGAGATCATTATGCATGAATCCAAAAATATTTTTAGAGTGTATTAACAATGCATTAAAATATCTTTATGGTGTTCCTGATGACATCAAATAACGTCTATTTTATAGCATCATTTATCCCATGTTATTAACCTATTTTGTATAGTTATTGCAAAGAATTGTTATTTAATCATTTATATTTGAGAATTGCAGTAATTATGGAGTACTTGGTGAATATTTGCAAAAGGCGCGCATTCTGGAGCTTAAACGAAGATATTTTGAAGATTAATAATTCTGACAACCAATACGACGTATCCATTAAGGACGATACGGCGTATCCGTGCCTGCACTCACCAAAGACCACAAAGGAATGACGATCAATACGCCGTATCCAGAGAAACTCAATACGTCGTATTCAAGATATAGTATGTGAATATTCTGGAAGATATCAAACGTGGTCCCTAATCCAAGAAACCCCTAATACGCCGTATCCAATCCCTTGGATACGCCATATCGAACCGACTTCCAGACCCTATAAATACAGAACTCAAAAACAAGTTTTAAGTGCGCTAAATCATATTCTTGATACCTAAACCATAAAAGTCGATTTTCATAGGAGAAAAAGAGCAGAAGAGGTTGAGAAACGCTATCAATTCCATAGGAGACAATGTGTAACTTCATATATTTAAGTAATCGTTCAGTTTTTGGTATCATTCGTTAACTCGGTTAGTTTACCTTGGCTAAATAATTTATTTTATATTTATTATGACGTTTGAAGGCTAATACCTTCAGGTATTAGCCAATATTATGAAGATCTGAATGTTTGGTATTTGTTTATCTCTATTTCTTGATTTATCGTTGAATGCTTGTTTATGTTTATCAATTTATACTCGTTTACGCGCTTTTGTATGTGACATATCATTCAACTGGATCTAGTGATACGAACCAAGTAATCTAGAGTCTGAGATAGCTCTCCGTATAGTGATTTATACATCTAGAACTATAGGATCACAATTATTGTCCTGCTAAATCTGTGTCTAGGATACGCTTCGGGCTTAACTAGTTAATTGGATATTGCCAATGGTTTATTGATCGTGTTGACTAAAAGGTGAACCTAGATAATTAAACAAATAACATTTTGATTCCATTGGATGGTTGGACAAGTGGACTACTAGTGTATAAATCACCATTAAGCGGTAAGTGGGTAAAGTCTCTATGAGTTAGGGTTTAACAAGATCACCATTGCTTTAATCTCTAAGATAGATTATAATATGCAAATAAGGATGTTTTATGCGGATGCTTTAATTGTGACATAATTAATGTGTCTAGGTCTTAGGATGATGTAACGCCTAAATCTTAAGAATGATATACCGCCTCGAAAGAAGAAATCATTGCACTTAATAAACAAACCAACTTTCTAATCGAATTAACAATGGTTAATACATTTTTCTTATATTTGGCTCGACCGCTTTTTTATCTTTTGTTAATTTGCTTGCGTGTGTTAAAGGGCCTTGAATTGATTGTAGTCACCAACCAAACCGTGCCAGTCTCTCAGGCTGAAAACCCTCTTTTCCTGTTAGAATTAGGATTAGGACTGACATAGGTTTAGAATAGGAATAGAATTAACATAGATTAGATAACCAAGATATTAATTAAACTGATAGATTTAACCTCGCTTCAAGTGTTCGACACCCTACTTACCACGAAACTACTACCGATCAGGTACACTGCCCGTTAAAGTGTTGTTTTTGGTTTAGTTGGAAAAATATAAATTTAAAACTTGAATCATAAAAATATACACCACACAACGACAAATCAAGCTTTTGACGCCGCTATCGGGGAGTGAAAATTAATCTTGATTTTTATTTGATATTTTAGTTTTTAACATTAGATTAGATCTAACCCTTAGGAGTAGTGTTAATTAGATTAGTGTATATTCTTGTATATTCTGTATATTTTGTATATTTGTTAGTTTAATTGTTTGCTTGTATATTTGTGTATTTAATTTAATCATTTTGATAATACACTGTTCTGGTCGATAACTCGATACGGCGTATCCATTTCCATCGGATACGGCGTATCCAACTTTCTGTCCAATACAACATATTCATTCAAATGATTAATACGACGTATCTACTTCCATTGGATATGGCGTATCAATCATCTGGAACAAAATCAAAATCTGAGTTTTCGTATTTGATTTCCATGCTAAAAGTTTTTCTATCTTTCTTCAGAGCAAATCCCACTGATTGTTTATCTCTTGTTACAGGCAGTGCATGACAAGGAGTTCAACAAAAAAACTATTCACACCTTACAAATAACCTGAACGAGAATTTCGATCATCTAGGAGACACTTCAAGACACTAAGTCTTAACGAATTGAGATTGCCTGATTTCAATTTACTTTCTGACCAAGAAAACTAGGAGGAAGAAGTTATAGAAACAATGACGGAAACTATAGAGCAATACATGAGCAATACCCGAGCTGAATATGGATCGGGGGTTGCTAGGCCCAAAATTGAAGACAAGGATAACTTTGAACTAAAGGGCCAATTTCTCAAGGAACTACGTACTAACACCTTCAGCGGTTCGGATCATGAAGATGCGAACGAACACATTGAGAAAGTTCTTGAGATCGTAGATCTATTCCACATTCCTAATATTACTATAGACCAAGTGATGCTTAGAGCCTTCCCCATGTACCTTACCGGAGCCGTAAGTCGATGGCTAAGAAATAAACCAACTGGTTCGATTACAACCTGGGAAGATCTGAAGACCAAGTTTCTAAGCAAATATTGCCCACCTGCTCGTGCTACAAAGAAAATGGAGGAAATCAACAACTTTCAACAAGAGCCAGACAAAAACCTCTATCAAACTTGGGAACGATTTAAAGAGCTCTTAATGAAGTGTCATCAACACTATTTAATGAAGATGCAGGAGGTACTCTTGTTCTATAATGGATTGGATGTTCCAACTCGACAAATTCTTGATTCAAGAGGTGCCATACCATCAAAGACTGCCACTGACGCAAAAAACAGCCATCCAAGAAATGGCCGAATACTCTCAAAAATGGCACAATAGAACATCAAGAGTTAGAAGTACTGAAACTTTTGATGGATTAACAGTAATACAAGCACAACTGAACAACCTTAGAAGAGAAATAAAAAAGGTAAACGAAAAAGTTTATGCTGCTCAAGTAGGATGTGAACAATGCAAATTACCCTATTACACCAAAGATTTCCCACTAAAAGAAGAAGGGAAAACCCAAGAAGAAGCTTACTACACGCAATTTGGTGGACCTTTTCAAGGAGGGGGATATAGAGCAATAGCTCTAGGTTACTATCAAAGGAACAACGCAAATCCTTCGTACCAAGAACAAAGGCAATCAATGGAAGATACCTTGAGCAAATTTATGGGATAATCAGCAAAAAGACATGAGGAAAACTTTAATTTGATCAAAGAGATCCGAGCTTCAACGGATACTGCCATAAGGAACCAAGGAGCATCAATTAAAACTTTAGAAATTCAAATCGGGCAAATGAGCAAGGTACTACAGGAAAGAGTATTTGGAAGCCTACCTACCTCTACTGAAGCGAACCCGAGAGATCAAGTCAAGTCGATTTCAACTACTATTGAAGCTGATTCATACTCGATACGCTGTATTGGATCCTCCCAATATGCCGTATCCACTGGACAGAACCATACACTGATGTACGAGACAAGACAAATGACGATTCCATTTCCATGTTGTTTGAATGGTTACTACTGTGAAGAAAAGAAGGGATCATATGGACCATAATTCTCGGAAGCTGACTCTAAAGCTTCACATATCAATAATTCCATACTCAGAAAGGAGAAAGACCCATGGAGTTTCACTTTACCCTGCTTTATTAATAATGTTTGCTTTAATAATGCCCTTGTTGACTTACGAGCTAGCGTTAGTGTTATGCCTTTCTCGACCTACCTTAACTTAGGATTAGGCAAATTAGGTCACACTAAGTTGACAATTGAATTGGCAGATAGGACAGTGAAATATCCAAAAGGAATAGCTGAAAACCTACTAGTTGGAATTGGTAAATTTACTTTCCCCGTAGACTTTATAATTCTAGATATACCCGAGGATATCAAAGTGCCCTTGATCCTTAGAAGACCATTTTTGTCTACTGATAAGTGTAAAATACACATATCTATTTATGCTTAAAATAGCCCAAATAAACCCAAAACAGACCAAAAATAGCAAAAATATGC
>BQNB010116448.1:0-21363 GCA_026074375.1 Tanacetum coccineum
TATGTTTGTCGCATGATACTCGTTTATGTGCTTTAACATGCGTTCAATCCGTATCTAAGGATATCGCCTGTAGCTTAACTAGATATTGGATAGTTCTTATAAGTATGTGACCTATCATTCAACCGGGTCTAGTCCTACATAATTAATGCACTACAACTTTGGTGTTGTTTGGGCGTAGGCTAAGAGTTCGGGATAGCTCTCCATATTGCAATTTATATATCTAGAATCATAGGATCACAAATATTGACCTATCATTGCCTTTAATTTAGTGAGCTTAGTTAAGCTATAAGGTGATCTTGGTATCAACGAGTACGTTCTTATTCCATTGGTAAGGACTCGGACAGTGGACTATTAGTATATAAAGAGCCGTTAAGCAGTAAGTGGGTAAAGTCTCCATGAGCTAAGGTTTAGTAAGTGCACCATTATTAATCTCCTAAGATAGATTATAATCAACGAATGCTTGCTTTATACAGATGCATCTAATTGTGACAGAATTAGCGTGTCTAGGTTTTAGGAAGAAGTACCGCCTAAGTCTACGAATGATATGTCCTTCGAGATAAGACAATCATTGCACTAAATAAACAAACCTATGTTTTATCAGATTATTCATGGTTGATATGTTTTCCTTACATTATTTCTCGACCGCTTCTCTATCGTTTGTTTATCTTCTTGTGTGTGTTTATTGCTTTACTTGTCATCAAAACCTTAGATTAGATACACAAAACCGTGCCAGTCTCTCAAGCTGAAACCTCCTTATCATCAGATTAGTTCTAACTTAGGTCTTGCATAAATTAGATTAATTTAGGTTTAACTTAGATAACTAAAATACTGATAGATTAGATATTAACGCTCTCGCTCTTAGTGATCGACACCTTACTTACTAACAAAGCTACATTTGACCGGGTACACTGCCCTTTAAAGTGTTGTTTTTAGGTATAGTCGGCATAAAATAAATAGTAAAACTTGATACATAAATAACACCTACACAACGACACATCAATTACCAACACTTTGACTTAAATTAACCAACGGATAATATAGCTACCCATTATGATTTCAATGATAAATATTCCAGCGAAGTGGTGGAGTTTTTCGACGAGGTTCAAGATATTAAAACTAAGGATACCCTTTTGAATTCTGAACCGACCTATGAAGAGATCTTGGGTGAAAATGGTGTAGAGATGAGTT
This sequence comes from Tanacetum coccineum, assembly GCA_026074375.1. NCBI lineage: Eukaryota > Viridiplantae > Streptophyta > Magnoliopsida > Asterales > Asteraceae > Tanacetum > Tanacetum coccineum. The sequence continues at coordinate 1,189 of BQNB010116448.1, forward strand.
TGAGAGTATGGATGATGTATACAGTAAGCTAGTTGACAATAAATAGTCAACGAAGATGAAGAAATCAACGAGTTTGAAAGCAGGGTTTAAGGATGATTATCATGATGATGTGGCGGTGGTGAAGGCTCGACGGCCAGAGACTGTGAGGGTGAAGAAGACGGTGATGATGGTGGAGGAGGATGATGATGATGACGTGGAAGTTGATTCAAGGGCTGATGATTTTATTAATAAGTTTAAAAATGATTTGAAGTTGCAAAGGATCCAGTCTATAGAAGGATTCGTGTTTAGGTTATTTGAGAAAGTCAAACCGGCTTAACGAGAGTCGTTAATAAACCCTTGTCATTCTGTGTAACACCCCTAAAATATGTGGCAGCAGTAATGTAACTAGGGGTGTTACTTCATAATACATAAGCTCAAGATAATAGGGAACAACCTCTACATGAGTCGTTTAAAAGATAACTTCGTTGTTTTATTAAAAGAAATAAGTTAAAACAAGTTGTCCCATGTTTGCATCAAATGAAAAAACATTGTTTAGAATACAACAAAAATAAAGTAGTACCATTGAAATTCATGAAAAAATATTGTCTTGATTGCATAAAGACCCAATGCACTTGAAATACGCCATAGCAAGTTAAGCACCTGAGAAATACATGCTTAAAAATATCAACATAAAGTTGGTAAGTTCATAGGTTTAAGTTTATAGTAAGAGTGGACCGCAAGATTTCAAAGTGTATGACTATTGTATCCCATACAATATCACAAAAAGTAATTACGATTGCACTAAGCTCATGACACCGAAGCTACGACAAAGTATGTATGCAATTTAATGCAAAATAATGTACCCGAACAGGTGTTCAACCCGAAACACCCAGAGTCCGACATGGTATACATCCGTTAGCCATATTAGCACAAAACCTGGACGGGGTGTCAACCCCAATAGATCTATTTATAACACTCGCGCTCACACAAAGTATTAACGGTTCATGATAGTTTAGGCATAGTGGGTTATCGCTACTTAGGCTAATCTGTAATCATGTTAAAAGTACTTGCGTCCAAATGTAAAACGAGCAATGTATCTCACCTCGAAATTTGTAAAATAGTGATAAACAAGTTAAAGTAGGGCTATAAACTCACCTTAGGAAAAAGTATTGATATGGGAAAAATCAAATAAGTAGGACGTCACAATAAGTCCCGAAAGCAACCTAATAAATAATGGGTCGTCTTAAGATAGTGCAAATGAAATAAATGATGCAAATATATTTTTATAACATTATATCACCACCTAATAGTTTGCGTTTTAGTTTTATAAGTCAAATAACATTTACGTCTAATTCGTCAATTTTATCCATCATGTTATACTTTACCATTATTTTCAATTAACTAATTTAGTAAATTCTATCTCGCTTGCTAAATAACATTTTGACAAGTTTCCGGCGTGTATAGAAAATATATAAGTAATGCTACAACATTTGTTAAGGTTCTTATAGCTCAAACGAGCTTGAAAACGCCCAAAAACCCAAATTTAAATTCCTAACAGCTCACTTTATTAGTAAAAATACATGCAAGAACTTTATTAATATGTCAAGAAAATAGTCCGACTTTGAAAGGGCGTATCTCTTTCCTTATAATGATTCACGGGATGACCAAAAGCGAGGTTTCAAGGAAAATTATGTTCTACAAGTTTTCTCCTATGAGTTTCACCCAACTTGGACCCGAAACAGGTCAAAAACACCATTTTAGAAACTGAACAGATTGTTTACAAAAATAGTTTTGCTGGATGAATTACTAAACTTCATTTGGTCATAACTCATTCGTTTTAACTTTGATTTTAACGAATTTTATATCCACGCATTCGTATGAAGATATACTATCATATTTTTAAGATCTTAAATGTACAAAACAAAATTAAGTGCATGAAAATATTATTATAAATTCAATACAGCAACTATTTTATTTCTATTCTACCATTATTTTTCACTCACAAATTGCAACTTCATACTAGCTTAATCTCTTCCACTAATTTTCATCAATTATCATCACAACAACAACTTCATACTAACCTAGTCCCTTCTACCAATTTATCAAGAATAAACATAAAATTAAGAACATGAACAAAATATACAACTTTACTAGTTTAAGTTTATAGATAACCACTTTAACAACAAAGCTAATATTTCAACATGTAATTTATAAAGTGATTAAAATTAGTGGTATAGTGTATGTAAACATTTTATTATCCATTTTACAACCTTTTTACAAGATTTCATTTAAAAGGTTTACTTGTTTCTTTTAGAAATCTTTAACATACAAACTAGTGGTGATATAAATTTATGAATGTAGTGATTATAACAAAATATATGAAATGAGCATATGTATGAAATGTGCACCTTAGTTGGATGAGAATATGAGATTAAAAGTATACACCCAAAAGCAAACCCCGAATACTAGTTTGATTATTACTTAAACCCTTAAAACTCCTTGTAAAATATTTGTAATTATCAAAAACCCAAATCTTCTTATGTCTTGCAACTTAGCAGTGAGTTTTGAGCTATTGGAGGGAGGAGAGAAATGAATTTTGTGAAGTGGTGAGAGTGTTGCATGTGTTAGCTTACTTGACTTATTAAAAATGTATTCATGGCAAAGTTTAAATCTCATTTTCTTCCTAATAGTGACTAGTATACTAAAAATGAAATGTTGTGTCTTGGGTTCTTTCTTCTTGCCGTATGAATTCACCCAAGAGGTGTTAGGTACAAGTTTGTGAGTGGTATCTAGTTTACATGTTTGCATAGGATGAAACCTTGCCTTATAAGGTGTTGTATCATATCCTAAAATGTTGCATTTACTCTAAATAGCATGAGGGAAGAAAATGGATAAAAGAAGAAGAAAATATTTTCATTTTTGATATTATAGATTTATATGTAAGTGTAAGTATATAAATACTAAGGTGGTAATGCAAATTGCATGCATGCATGAGCTAAACCGGTAAACATGAGCATTTACGTAAAACTTGCAAAATAAAATGTGTTGACTTATAAATTATATTCATAAAAGTCATATAACACCTATTTGATGTAAACTTATATTTGTTTAATACCGGCTGCGTTTAAAGTTGTTTTTCGGTATACACGATTTAACTTAACGGTTACACGTAAAGGTTCAAAGTAAATAGTTTTGAGTTTATTGACATGTAACAACCTGAAAAATACAGATTGTCACAGTCTCCCCGTGTTAAAAGAATTTCGTCTCGAAATTCAGTTTGAGTTGCCTTCCAGAGTGGTGTTGGTGAAGAGGTTTGGATACTTGCCTTAGAATTGATCTTTACGTTCCCACGTAAACTCTAGACCTCTTCTAGAGTTCCATCGAACCTTGAAAATAGTGATATTGCTCTGCTTCAACCGCTTGACCTCTTGATCTATAATTTCTATGGGCTATTCCACAAAGTGAAGCTTGTCATCAATATGGATCTCATCCAACTGTATAACGAGCGATTCGCCAGACAAACACTTCTTTAAATTCGACACATGAAATGTGTTGTGAGCCTTGCTTAAATGTTGTGGAAGTTCAAGTCTATAAGCAACAGTTCCAACTTTGTCTAACACCTTGAAAGGTCCAATATACCTCGGGTTTAGCTTTCCCCCTTTGCCAAAACATATGACACCTTTCCAAGGTGAAACCTTAAATATGACTTTGTCTCCCACCCAAAATTCTAAAGGTTTACGCCTCACATCAGCGTGACTCTTCTGGTGATCACGTGCGGCTTGAATTCTACTATTGATCTGAATAATCTTCTTAGTAGTCTCGTGGATGATTTCTAGGCCAGTGAGCTGACTTTCTCTAACCTCGGCCCAACAAACAGGTGATCGACACTTACGACAATAAAGTGCCTCGAATGGTGCAGCCTTCATGCTAGTATGACAACTATTGTTGTATGAGAACTCTACTAGCGGTAAATGTTTATCCCAACCATTACCAAAATCTATCACGCAAGCACGTAACATATCTTCAAGAGTTTGAATGGTTCTTTTACTTTTTCCGTTTGTCTGAGGGTGGTGTGCGATACTCATATCCAAACGAGTACCCAAATTCTTCTGGAACGACATCCAGAAACGTGAGGTAAATCTGCTATCACGGTCAGAGATGATAGAGACTGGCAGTCCATGCCTTGAGACCAATTCTTTCAAGTAGAGTCTCGTTAGTCTCTCCATCCTATCAGTCTCCTTCATTGGCAAGAAATGTGTAGATTTAGTAAGACGATCGATGATTACCCAAATCGTATCGTAACCACTTGATGTCTTGGGTAACTTCGTGATGAAGTCTATGGTGATCTTCTCCCACTTCCATTGGGGTATTTCAGGTTGCCCCAATAAACAACGGTTTTGATATTCAGCTTTGACCTTCGAGCATGTCAAACATTTGCTAACATAGTGGTGATTTCTGCCTTTATATTAGGCCATCAATACAAATTATTTAATTCATGGTACATTTGGTCAGATCTAGAGTGGATAGAAAACTTAAACTTATGCGATTCATGCATAATTAAATCCCTTAATCCTCCAAAACATGGTAACCAACTTCAGTGTCCCCTTCGGGACGAGTCTCAAACTCCTTGTCTATACCACGAAGATTTTCATTCTCAACATTCTCCTCCTTAATCGCTTCCGCTTGAGCATCCAATATTTTTGGCGGTTGTTTCAAATTTATCGTCATGACCAAAGCTTGAACTCTTAGTGGCTTTATCCGTTCCTTCCGGCTTAAAGCATCAGCTACAACATTTGCCATTCCATGGTAATGAAGAATCTATACCTATGATGTTAAGTCGGTGTTGAATGGGTGGTTTAAATTCCTTAATGACGACCCAACTCGTTAATGGATTTTCATAGGGTGACTAGTAACGTATCTTGACTTTTCGGCTTAGGACTTGGTGTCATAATGAGATTAACTCTAAATGTCCATGACATGCACATCTTATGTATACGCACACAAAATTTTTCTTTTTGGGAAAATAAGTAGAAATTTAACTTTGACAATGTTTTAAGGCGACTACTCCAGCATAGCATGGTCCTTCCTGAATTAGACATAGGTGCTCAGTCTATGCATAATTGAGGACTAACGATGCAATGCTCATTTTCATTAAATTAAGGTTATTTATAAGGTAGTATCAAAATAGTTTTATAATATAACCAAAATAATTCATAAGATGAAAGCAAAGTAGCTCATAGGATGACAAAAAAATAGTTTGTGAAATGATAGTAAAATAGTTTATAAGATGATAGCAAACTGGCTTATAAGATGATAGCAAAATAGTTTTTAAGACAATAGCAAATTAGTTTATAAGATGGTAGTAAAATGTTTTATAGGGTGATTGTGAAAATGTTTATAAGGCGATAATAGTTTAAGGAGTAGCTTGCATAAATAAATAGAGAATTAAAGTATAACCGACGAGATTTTTACGACACATAAATTGATAGAGAATTTAAAACATCCACATGATACAACAAAACTCAAAGGGAAGTACAATGTAAATCTCTCTAGGGAATAGAGTCTAAGAAGGTTTCAACTTAGGTTTCATTACGCAAGAGTCTCTCCTTAAGCATGAACATTATTTGTAACGACGTTAGGGTTTTCGCGAGCTTTTCCCTTCTAATACTTATTCACATGGTTTTGATTCTTCCACTTTATACAATCACTCTTATAATATCCTAGCTTTCCACACTCATAACAAGTAACTTTATGTTTCTGATTTACCACTGGGGGTCTCTGTATTGTTGCAGGGACGGGAGCCCTACAATCTCTAGTCATGTGACTCACTCTCATGCAGCTGTTGCACTTCTTAGTGCATGGCCCAGTGTGGTGCAGTTTACACTTATTGCAGTGGGGTAGAGTTCCATCATATCCTTTCATGTTGCTTGGCCCGGCAGTGTGTGCCCTAATCACTTTATGTCGTTTGTTTGGTTGCTGGCTAGAACTTCCACCATAATCACCTTCCCATTCCCTTTTGTTGCTAGCATTATTTGCCACCTTGGCTCCCTGACGTACGACCCGATCCATTGAGTCGCGAGCCACTCAGGTTTTTGTCTCGTAAATCGCAATGGCCTCAATAGCATCAGTAACTCGCTGGGCTATAATCTGCTCAATTTTTGCAGAATTCATCCCTTGGTTCGTAGTTGACATTGTTCTTCAAAATCACAAGAAATATAACATATTATGAGATTTCGTCCAAAGTAAAATTCATGACACGCAATAAGTACAATATATAAAGTGTGATAACGACACGCAGAGGTATAAGATGAAATCAACCAAGGCATAAATAAATCAACATCATAAATAGCATAATCATAACCAACATCATAAGTTAATACTTAATACATCATTTTACATGAATAAAAAGAGTACAAGTTTCTCATTAACTCTACCAACCGAGTACTACCTCAGTTTAGTAAGCTATAATACAAAAAAAGCTATAAATGATACTAATCTATCTGTCTATGGACCAAGGTGCCTCTCAATCTTCCAGAAACTTGCTTGTATTTCCTGTGCTCGACTCTATAGCCCAACCATCTCAAGCCTGTCAGCCCTACGGGACTCTAGCAAGTATGTGATATCCATCTGAGTGGCTCCCAGTGAAGTCTTTAGTGTCTCAGCTCGTTGCTCTGCAGCCTTATCCCTAGCATGCAATGCCTTAACATCCTATCCTATCATCTCAGCCCTCTGAAGGCAAACTCTATTTCTAGTATGTCTAACATGGCTCTGATCAAGACGAGTCTCAGCGTACTCAACTCGACTGCGCAACTCTGATATCTCAAGTCTGTCGGTCACCTGAGAATCTTGTAACTCTGTGACATGCTGCTCAGTAGCCACTGCTCGGAGCTGCAACCGTGTGATCCTGCCTCTAGCAATCCTTAACGAGTCTCGAGTTACCTCATCGTGCTGCTCTAATGTCTCAACTCTAGCACGAAGAGTCACAGTCTCCTGCTTGGCAGATGCCAATATGGCATGTAGGGTCTCTCCACGTCATCCTCTACGGACTCGATACACTCTGGTGGTAGTGGTGATACTGCTGCTACTGGTGGTGGTGATGGCGATCTGGATCACTTACGAGTTGATGATGGTAATAGTGATGGTAGTGGTGAAGATGGTGATGTTGTTGATGGTGGCAATGGGATCTCCTGTCTTGGTAGAAGGACAATAGCAGAGCTGGTAGGTAGAGGTCGGATAGGTGGTGGCTGAACAACTGGTGTCAAAGCAGTCTGAGTGTGGAGTGACTCAGCAGCCTCAGTCTGATCCTCGTTTGGTGAGTCTGGTGTCAAAATCACACTGATTGTTAGGCAAGCGTAATCTCCACCAACCCCGACCCCATCCTCAAATGAGTTCCGATAGAACTCCTCTTTTGCTGAGAGTCAAACACACCCTCTACTGCGGCTCTTTGCGAGTCCACGTAACAAAAAATCTTCTGCGTGCGAGATCACAATCAGTGCGAAGCAACACATAATCCGGTGACAGCGGTGCAGATCTAATAGTATGGAACTGTGTCACTCATGCCTCACTACAAATAACAATGGATAGTGAGTAATCAGGCGAAGCTAACACATAATCCGGTGACAGCGGTGCAGATCTAACAGGTAAGGTGGTGTCCTCATCCTCATAATCAGACATGGTGATAAACGGGATGTATATTCTAGCACGTAATGTAACAGGAGTACGCGGTGTAGTCATAGTGCTGTGACAACCAAGGGTTTTTATAAACAACATTCATGTAAGGCAAATGTAAAATGTGCGTAAGGCAAAGTAAATGCAAGTATAAGCAATGTAAGCACGTAGTGTGTATGCACATGAAAAAGTTTTATGTGATGCAATGTTTTCGTGTAATGATTATAGTCTAGGTAAAATATGCAACCTAGTTCTCTATAACCTTGGCTCTAGATACCAATATGTAACACCCCAAAAATATGTGGCAGCGAAAAGGTAACCGGGGGAGTTACTTCATAATACATAAGCTCAAAATAATAGAGAGCGACCTCTACATGAGTCGTTTAAAAGATAACTTCATTGTTTCATTAAAAGAAATAAGTTAAACAATGTTTACATCAAATGAAAAAGCATTGTTTAGAATATAACGAAAATAAAGTAGTGTCATTAAAACCAATGAAAAATATTGTCTTGAATGCATGAAGACCCAATGCACTTGAAATACGCCATGGCAAGTTAAGCACCTGAGAAATACATGCTTAAAAATGTCAACATAAAGTTGGTGAGTTCATAGGTGTAAGTTTATAGTAAGAGTGGACCTTAAGATTTCAAAGTGTATGACTATTGTATCACATACAATATCACAAAAATTAATTACGATTGCACTAAGCTCGTGACACTGAAGCTACGACAAAGTATGTATGCAATTTAATGCAAAATAAAGTACCCGAGCAGGTGTTCAACCTGAAACACCCTGAGTCTGATATGGTATACGTCTGTTTGCCATATTAGCACCAAACCTAGACGGTGGTGTCAACCCCAACAGATCTATTTATAACACTCGCGCTTAAACAAAGTAATTAACGGTTCATTATAGTTTGGGCATAGTGGGTTATCGCTACTTAAGCTAATCCTTAATCATGTTAAAAGTACTTGTCCAAATGTAAAACGAGTAATGTATCTCACCCTGAGATTCGTAAAATAATGATAAACAAGTTAAAGCGGGGCTATAAACTTACCTTAGGCAAAAGTATTGATTTGGGAAAAATCAAGTAAGTAGGACGTCACAATAAGTCCCGAAAGCATCCTAATAAATAATGAGTCGTCTTAGGAGAGTGCAAATAAAATGAAATGATGCAAATATATTTTTATAACAGTATATCACCACCTAATATTTTGCGTTTTAGATTTTTAAGTCAAAATAACATTTACGTCTAATTCGCCATTTTTATCCATCGTTATATATTTTACCATTATTTTTAAGTAACTAATTTAGTAAATTCTATCTCGCTTACTAAATAATATTTTTGAAAGTTTCCGGCGCGTATAGAAAATATATGAGTAATACTACAATATTTGTTAAGGTTTTTATAGCTCAAACGAACTCGAAAACGGCCGAAAAACCCAATTTAAATTCCCAACAGCTCACTTTATTAATAAAAATACATGCGGGAACTTTATTAATATTTTTAGAAAATAGTCCGACTTTGAGAGGGTGTATCTCCTTCGTTATAATGAATCACGGGATGACCAAAAGCAGGTTTCAAGGAAAAATTATGTTCTACATGGTTTCTCTCCTGAGTTTCATCTAACTCGGACCCAAAACGGGTCAAAAACACCAGTTTAGAAACTTGACCGATTGTTTATAAAAACAGTTTTGCCAGAAAAATTACTAAACTTCATTTGGCCATGTCTCATTCGTTTTATGTCCGATTTTAGCGAATTTTATATTCACGCGTTCGTATAAATATATACTATCATATTTTTAAGTTCTTAGATGTCCAACACAAAATTAAGCGCACAAAAATAGTATTATAAATTCTGGACATCAACTATTTTATTTCTATGCTACCACTATCTTTCACCAATTTTCATCAATTATCATCGCAACAACAACTCCATACTAACCTAGTCCCTTCCACTAATTCATCAAGAATAAACACAAAATTAAGAAAATGAACAAAATATACAACTTTACTAGTTTAAGTTCATAATTAACCATTTTAACAACAAAGCTAATATTTCAACATGTAATTTATAAAGTGACTAAAATAAGTGGTATAGTGTATGTAAACATTTATTATCCATTTTACAACCCTTTTATAAGATTTCATTTAAAAGGTTTACTTGTTTCTTTTAGAAATCTTTAACATACAAACTAGTGGTGATACAAATTTATGAATGTAGTGATTATAACAAAATATATGAAATGAGCATCTTAGTGTGATGAGAAGATTAGTTTAACAAGTATACACCCATATTAAACCCCAAATACTTATTTGATTATTACTTAAACCCTCAAAACTCCTTGTAAAATATTTGTAATTATCAAAAACCTAAATCTTCTTGTGTCTTGCACTTTGGCCGTAAGTTTTGAGCTATTGGATGGAGGAGAGAAATGAATTTTGTGAAGTGGTGAGAGTGTTGCATGCGTTAGCTTACTTGACTAATTAAAAATGTATTCATGGCAAAGTTTAAATCTTATTTTCTTCCTAATAGTGACTAGTATACTAAAAATGAAATGTTGGGTCTTGGGTTCCTCCTTCTTGCCGTATGAATTCACCCAAGAGGTGTTAGGTAAAAGTTTGTGAGTGTTAAATAGTTTACATGTTTGCATAGGATGAAACCTTGCCTTATAAGGTGTTGTATCATATCCCAAAATGTTGCATTTACTTTAAATAGCAAGGGGGCGGCAAATGGCTAAAAGAAGAAGAAAACATTTTCATTTTTTATATTATGCATTTATATGTAAGTGTAAGTATGTAAATACTAAGGTGGTAATGCAAATTGCATGCATGCATGAGCAACCGGTAAACTTGAGCGTTTACGTAAAACTTGCAAAATAAAATGTGTAGACTTATAAATTATATTCATAAAAGTCATATAACACCTATTTGATGTAAAATTATATTTGTTTAATGCCGGTTTACATTTAAAGTTGTTTTTCAGTCTACGCGATTTAGCTTAACAGTTACACGTAAACGTAAACACATAAAGGTTCAAAGTAAATAGTTTTGAGTTTATTGACATGTATCAGCTGAAAAATACGGATTGTCACATCCTGAAACCCCATACGTGGTCGTAATTCCCGTTTTGGGGGTTTATATATTAACAATTATGGGTGAGCATACTCGACTGGTCGACGCGGACCGAACCGAAGACATACCAGAACCAACAGACCGACCAGACCGAAGTTATTTTGGTTCCGGTCCGCGGTCTGTGTTTTTGGACCAATTCGGTCCACGGTCAGGATCGGATGTCCGGTCCACTCCGACCAAAACCCGATGATAATGCGTGGTAGGACCATGACCGGACCGAAGACCGACCCCCCTGTACCGGACCCGGACATTTCGTCCGTCGACTCGGTACCCGCCATTTTGGCTAGGTTTCAGTCCTCGGTCCAAGGTCGGTCCCGTCCGGTCCTTATGGGACCGTGCTCACATCCTATTAACAATGATGTTGCTTTGCTGCACATTGCTATGTTGACATCAAGTGGATTCACGTAGTATTGAGGATCTGAACGGCATGTTTTTAGAAGCTGCAGATGATAGAGAACTGGTGTGGAGCATATCATAGTGTTTGTCTATTATTGGTACTTTGATTGCAGAAAGAACGCTATGCTTTGTTGAATAAGTGATTTTGAAGATATATATGCAAAACTTTTTAAATACAGATACAGGCCATTTACTTAGAAATTAATTGACTTGGTTATGTTATTAGGGGGTCTTTGGGGTTGCTTAGTTAGCTTGACTGCTTATTGCCAATGATTTGCTTATCTCTCAAATAAGCAGTTTCATTCAAACAAGAGTAAACTGCAAAAACCATCCTTGTGGTTTGTCAAATGTGACACTAATCATCCCTTTCAGAAACTATTGGCAAGTATCATTCTTGAGAGGTCAAATGTGCGGCACTTTACATCCCTAGAGGGATGATTTTTGCAAAACTTTTTGTTAGACTTTTTGCAAAATTCGTTCCCAATAAGAATGATTTTTACCAGATATTTGGCTCTCAGGGATGATGTTTGCCAATAGTTTCTGACATAGATGATTAGTGCCACGTTTGACAAACCACAAGGATGGTTTTTGTAGTTTACTCTTTAAAAAATTATATCGTTGTTCATACCAATAGAATGGCCGTTATAACAATGATTTGCAGGCACTTTCCATTGTTGTATGCGTTTTTAGAGTTATAATCTTCAAAAAAAAACCCTCAAATTTCATAAAAGATTTACTTAGGGAAATAATGAAATGGCCGTTAGTTTTTAACGAGAAGTGACAAAAAAACCTAAATCGGCTAAAAAAATTGGCCTCCTTTATGTGCAAGAAAAAAAATTAGAGTACCTTTATTGGAAAAAGACCCTAAGTTGAGTGCCTTTTTGTGTCATTTATAACTTTGCTATTTTGCTTATAGAGAAACTCGAAGTAGAAAAACATACACCAAAGAAGATATGAACATAAGAGGTCAAAGGTAGCAGGTTTCTAAGTTGATTAGGTGCTTTAATTCGTTACTTATTTGTTACTTGAGACAGATGATGATTATGGCATATTTTCTTCTTGGCAGACAAACTTACAAGATCGTTGCTTATGGGGAGGTGTTAGCTGTAGCCACAGAGCTAATCACGTCATAATACAAATAGATGATTGTATTTTTGTGAAAACTTTACCTTAACCTTTCCAGCATCGCCTTAGAGGTATATGATATCCTTCCTCATTTGCTTCATTTTCTTCCCTAACATTGAGAAACAAAGAGTGCCTTTATAAAAAAATTATGTCCTTATTTTTCATGTACATAATCAATATTCATATAATGACACTGCAATTTTGAACAAACAACTCACGACGTTTACTGCATTAAATTTAAACTACTTTTGATCTATTTGATATTTTTATCCATTCCCTTTCAACAAAGTTTATTTTAGTTCACTCATCTATCATATTTTGAAATAATAGAATCCAACTCGAGCCATTTTGATGAGTAACTTACACTTAGAGTATAATTACATGAACTATTATAAAGTAAGTATCTATTGCTCTTACTACATATGTTATTCTTGATAAGGATTTTACAAGGGTTGGTGAATGCTATAAAATATGTTTTTTTAATGTTAGGTTTCTGTTTTTGCTTTCAGTATCATATAATAGAGGAGCTACCACGTAAGGTCGGTTATAAAGTAAAGCTCAGTGGTGAATCTGCAAAGAAATTATAATGAAAAAAATTATGACGAGTATCGGTTTAACGTGCATGTTCAGGGGCGGTTCCATGCACAGGATAGGGGGCAACTGTCCCCCATGGTTTTTTTAAGAATCAAAAAAATTTAAAGTTAATTTATGAAATTTAATCATGGTGCCCTCCATTAAAAACTAAGAATGCCCCCAACCCAAAACATGGTTAGGAAAAAAGGGAAAAACAGAGATGGTTTATGAATGGTTTTTGAGCTTTCGGTAAAAATTTCGTTAGGTAAAAGATGAAAGAGATGAGAGAAGAAGATGATATGTTTTCTTGGGTATTGTGTAGAGGTACATCACTTTACTTTTTCCTTTCTTTCCAACTGTTTTCAAAAACTTTGGCCCACTACTTTAGCTAAAAAAAATACTAGTATCATAATTTAATTAAAGTTATTAATTTTTATTTTTATTTATTACGTCATTGAAGTTTATTTGATAATGTCGTTAAGTTTAACTGTATTTATTTGTTGATGAATAATATTTTCATTCACCTAAGTTATTAGTTGTATGGTATTGCTCTCAGTTATTTTTCTTCAAGTAAAAAATTTTGCTCAATACTATTTGATTTTTGTCGTGCATTTTGTTGAAATTTTTCAAATGTAATATTCTATCATTAAATTTTTTTTACCCCCCCCCCCCACAACCAAATATCATGGTTTTGCCACTGTGTATGTTATATTCTTAGACTAATTTCCTCACTATTTTTTACTTATAAAAACGTTCCTGCGTCTCAAGAAAGTGACTTCAAGATGTCAATCCTCTTCAAACGAATTCTAAATTGGCGACAGATTACATGAATGAAAAATGGGAAACAATGCAAACTGAAGTATCTAGAAATGCAAACAGAAGCAATTCAATAGTTGAGCAAAGGAGCCAAATCCAAAAATAGAAGTCATCTTCGAAAGACTTTTTGAACTAGAGTAACTTAATTTAATCACATGCAACACCATCCTAACGTTATATACAGACAGCCACCAATTTTCCGATCTTCTGCATTTTCGAAAGTGAAGTACATCATTAAATTTTTGACAGATGGTATGCACATCTGAAAGGTTGAAGAGAGGTTTCACAAGAGACTTCTACGGTCATATTAACATGCCAACCGCAAGCATGTCTAGCCAAAAGAAGACACAAACGAGTTGCTTCATACTAGATTATTGCAAATGGTGAAGCAAAGGTTGGTTCAAATGGATGAATCTTTGTTCTACAATGTATTTACTAGCAGGTAACCCGCGCTGTTGCAGCGGCGGGTACCCGGTAATGTAAAGTTTAATGCCAACAAGACAAAAAGACACTGGATTAATCTAAAAATAAAAAATGATCTCAATTTCGACCGATTCACCTGATCTTTAACAAGTTACGGACCGTCATACTCCGTTTCATTTTCACGGACAGGAATTATATGGCTATCCAAAAAGAGGTGGCGACTATAAACCGCCTTTCTGGTTGAACAATTGGTTCAATTCAGCTTTCAAAACCATATGTTATATCATCAACTTGTTAGCATAACAATTTATTTAAGCTTTGTATGTTTTTATTATTTGTACAATGTGTTAAAATAACAGTATTTTATTCATTTTAGATGATGGTGTTTCTAAGTATCATTAATTAGTGTATTAAGTAGTTTACTACTTGAAACATATGCGAAGAGGAATAAATGTTGTACATTTTTGCCTTAATATATTTGTTATTTTTTTTATTTTATGGGTGTTTTAAAAATAACATTTAACTGAGGACATATGAGACCCGTGCATGTACAGGTATATAGTTTTTTTTGTTTATGTCAAGCATTTTTAGACAAAAAATATTATTTGCGTCCATTAAGAGCATTGACAAATGACCCACTACAAACATACAATTGTTTTCTTCACTTGTTAAAATAGATAATAGCTCCCCGTAGGTAAAATTGTCGCGTCAAGTTAAGCCGACAACGCTTATTTGATGAATTTAATTAGCAAAATTGATAGAGATCAGGAACACGGCATGATGCAAATGAGGATGAATGCCTCTTATCTTAACATCACATATATGTTACTCTAAATATTTTCAAATTGTTAATCATCAACCATATTTATTGATTCAAACTTCATCTTTATTAAGAAGTTCAACCAACCACTCCATCCTATATAACTAAAAACAAACCAAAAGACTTAAACAAAATCAAACATCCAAAAAATATAACAATATACAGAGAGTATTATTTCTACAAATGTATAAACAAACATGTAAAAATTTCGCAAACTCGATGTAAAACAGTCACAAAATGTTATGCATAGTACTATTTATTTTATTGTAAACTATATGAAGAAATATCTATAAAAGCATAACCCTACATAAACAAAATTGTGAAAATAGATCTATTAGCAAAGAAAATTATCTTAACTCCTAAGAAAATAAGCAATTCTCCACATCTCCCAACCTTCAAGCCTTTAACAAAATTCCTCACGATGATCTCTATATCTTTAAGTTATCGATACCTTGTGTTACTAAACAAATAGCATAAACGAATCAAAGACATGTAAGAAAGGAATAAAACACAAATATGACAAATAACCAGTATTCGATAATTTGCTTTTATACGAAAAAGTTAAATAAAATAAACTAACCGTAAATGTATATAAATGGGTGGTTACCTAAAGAAAAAGTAAATACACCTAGCATGCCTTTGATTATCTTTACTCTATTTCAGCCAAACAAAAGCATCAAACCTTAAACACTAGATCTTCTATCTATACCTGAGTTCCAAACGCATTTGACCCGTTACCCGACCCACCCAATTTGTCCATCTTGCCACCTATACATCCGTAAGCTCCTTTGATTACCATGGTATTCCGCACATACTTATGTTTTCTGATGCGCATAAATGAGGGAGTCCAAATCTGTCAAACAAAGATCTGTCCAAACCACTTCCACCCCCCCACTATAAATACAACTACCGATCTTAATTCCTAAATATCAGATTTTTTAACTACAACTTACTCTACGAATAAGAGTATAACATAGAGACAAAATTATTAATATAGAATTATTTTTGTGAATCCACAAAAAAGCAAGTGCAGTTTTTTAGTCCCCCCAACATGCCCCAATTTCTTGCCCAAACATTAAGCACCATCCCACAAAATTTTATAAAAACACTCTTCCCCCATACATTTAACTATACTTTTTGAATAAAACCCCTACTATACCTTTATTTTTTTACGTGGGTTTTTTAATTTACCTAAAAAAGATACTATAAAACTGTTTGCCAACCTTTTTTTAGTCATTGTAATGGTAGGCAACTATTTTTTTTTTTATTATTTTGTGGTCCCCGCTCAACTATTGAATTCCGTGCTATTATTGTTTGTGGGTATGATTGACCCTAACTAATTGAAACTTGCATATCAGCAGGTATAACTTTACCATCCCCACCAAGATTGTTTTTTTTTTATTTATTTGCATCCGTTTAGTCCCTTTTAATAATACAAACGAATCCGTGTTTTTTTGGTAATTTAACATAAAAATATTTTTTTGGATTTTTTTTTATTTTTTTAAAGGGTTTCCCTTTTTTTTTTCTAATAATTTTTTTTTAAAATTTTAAAATAAAACGTTCTCACACACATTTATTTTTATATACATGTTTTTTTTTAAACATTTTGTTTTTATACACACATTTTTTAAACCGACACGTTCTTTTAAACACCAATTTTTATAAAATACAAACGTTTTTTTATACACGTTTTTTTAAATACAACCGCCAAACATTTATTTAAACATATTTTTAGAAAAAAAAAAACCTCCTATTTAATTAAAACACGACCGTTTTTTTAGTATACACAAATTTTTTTTTTTTATACACAACGTTTTTTTTTTTGTACACAATCAATTTTATTTTTATACCACGTTTTTATGCACCGCATAATTTAATAATCACATTTTTTTTTTATTACACCTTTTTTTTTATTTTTTTTAACACACGTTTTTTTTAGCACACGTTTTCCTCCACACAATTTTTCTTAATGGAAACGAATTTTATATTTTGGTCAAACATGGTTTTTCGCGTCATCAATTTCACTAACCGTCAGTTTTTTAATGTTTTGTTAAAAAATTGGTAAGAAAAAAAAAATTTAATCTTGTTAATTATAGTTTTTTTTTTTTAACCACATAATTTTTAAGAAAAACGAAAATTTTTTAAAAAAATAATTTAAAAATAAATTGCAAAAACATAATTTAAAAAAACCATTCCTCTCAAAAAATGTTTTTTTAAAAAAAATATTTTTTGAAAAATTTTTTTTTTAAAAAAAAAATTCCGAAAAAATGGCCTAAAAAAAAAAATATTTCTTTTTTTTTTTTTTTAAATATTCTTTTTTTTTAAAACGATATTTTCGAATATTAAAAATAAAATTTTTTTGGAAAATGTTTTAAAAATAAAAATATTTCTTTTTTTTTTTTAAAAAATATTTCCTTTTTAACAATTTTTTTTCCGAAATATTTAAAAAAAAAACATATTCTTTTAAGCAAAAAACGTTTTTTTTTTTTTTGTTTAAACATTTTTGAAATTTAATTAAAAAAAAACTATTTCATTTTTGAAAAAAAATATTAGAAAAAATATCTTTAAAATACAAACGTTTTTTTTTTTTTTTTTTAACATTTTTTGAAAAATTTAAAAAATTTTTATTTTTTTAAAATTTTTTTTTTTTTGAATATTTTTTTTTTTTTTAAAACAAATAATAATAAATTTATTTAAATTATTCAAAAATGTTTTTTAAAAATTTTTAAAAAACTTTTTTTTGGTTAAAAAGAGGATAATTTTTTTTTTTTTTGAATATTTTTTTTTTTTTTAAAAAAGAAAATTTTTTTTTTTTTTTTAAAATATTCGAAATTGTTTAAAAAAGGCAATTTTTTTTTTCTTTTTTTAATTCTTTTAAAAGAAAATTATTTTTTTTTAAACATTTTTTTTGAATTATTTTTTTTTAAACATTAGTCGAATATTTTTTTTTTTTTTTTAAACATTTTTTTTCCCCCGGCAATTTTCTATTTTTTAATATTTTTTATTTTATTTTTAAACAATTTTTTTTTTTGAATTTTTATTTTTTATAAATATGTAATAAAATTTTTTATAATACAAAACTAATTTTTTCTAAAACGTTTTTATTTTTTTAAAACTTTTTAAATAAAAAAATCAAAAATCAAATTTTTTATTAGATTTAATCACTAAAACATCGATCATGTTTATAAAAAACTTCACAACATGGCAATACAAAAAACCAAGCCCGGACGCGATTAAAGGTTTTTTTAACCATACTGGAGGCAGGTTCCCCCAAGTGGTCACCAGTACCACACCAATAGAACATCTGAAATCCAAAAAGTTTGAGCCGAACAACAAAAAAAGAAAAAAAATTAGTTTTTGTTTATTTGCCTACCATACATCGAACAAAAAAAGTGGCAATTAATGACATTTTTTTTTATTTAGTTGTGGTAAAAAGTTCTTTGTTATTTTAACTTTTCTAATGTATTTTGGTGTTTTTATAGATTAAACTACGTTTTGGTGTAAAGTCGGTTTTTTGTCCGCTTTTTTTTTTCAAACCCCTCTTAGTGTAATTGGTTTTTATTTTTTACAATTTTAAATTTTAAATTGTAAACTTTTTGAGTGTCTTTTAATGATCCATGGGAAAGGCTTTGTTTTTTGTAACAAGGGTTTTGTTTTGTTTAAAAAAAATGGGAACTCCGAACATTATTTTTTGTTTTAAAAAAGGAAAATACAAAGGGTTTTTTTTTTTTTGTATTTTTAGTTTGTTTGTAGTTGACGTGAACAAAAGAAAAGGAAAAAAGGTCGAACACTTTTAAATTATGATTGTGGTGGTAAATTTACTTTTAAATCAAGGACTCATTAGGGCTTATTTTTGATACCTTGCTTAAAAATAAGCTAGTTAAGGGCTTATTTTGTTGTTTTTGGCCTTGTGGGCCTCGTTCTGACAAGAAGAAAAGGAAAAGAAATAGGCGCGGCCCATTTAAACTAATTTTAGGCTTACGTGAGTTTGGCTTATTATTTTTTTGCTTATTCGAGCTTATGGCTTATTTATTTGGGGCTTATGTTAGTTTCGGTTTATATTGGGTTTATGGCTTATCTTGGACTAGGCTTATATTGGGCTCATAGCTTATGTTAGTTTCGGCTTATATTGGCTTATGACTTATTTGATTTCGGCCTATTGGGCTTGTGGCTTATTCAATTTCGGTATGTATTGGGCTTCGGTCCATTGGATTCGGCTTATTGGACTCCGGTTTATGTTGGGCTTATATATAATGAATTTGGACTTATAATTTGGTTTTGGGCCTATGTTTTGGCTTCGGCCCAACAAAGTATAAATACTAGTATTGTTGGGAATTATATTGATTTGATGATACAAAACAATGAAACCAGAATGAAACAAAAGGAAAACAAAATGATCAAAGTCGACATTATGGAATTCTACAAGATGTAGAAGTACATGAAGATTTTAAAAGATTTAGTCAAAGATATGAAGATAAATATTAGGAAGATTTGTTTCCTAATACAATTAGTTTTCCTTTGTAAGTCTTATGGACTCTATTATATAAAGAGTTCATTTGACATAGTTTTAGGTATGAGAGTCGTGTAAGTGCAAAAGTATGTGTGTGCGCACCAAAAGAGTCAGACGTGTGTTTATCAAGATGTAGACGTCTATTTATGTGTTTTAGCCTCAAGGTCAAGATGTTCTTGATCCTGTTATAGGTAGGTAACCATTCTATATTGATCAAATAGAATTGGGGCTTGTATGTGTATGAAAAACCTTATTTAATAACAATGAATCTTTATTTGATAATTCTGCCTTTGTTATTATTCATCCTAGATTATATCTAAACAATCTAGAGCTTAAACGATCTAGAACCTATCACGTTCTTTTGGTTCTATCAGGTAGTACTAGAGCCACGGGGCTCTTGATCTAGGATCTAACATGGTTTTACAATCGAATTTAATGAAGAAAAAGGGTATTGAATTTTAGTTTTTGGTAAACTTGTCCAATTCGGTTACATGTGAAATTCGGTAATACATAAGAGTTTTTGTTTTTTGGTAACAAGAAATTCAGTGATATTATGGATTTTAACAAACTCTAATTCGACAAAAACAGGAAGCTAAGGTTTTCAGCAAATTCAATATATCAAAAGATTAAAGTTGGGTTATGTTAGATTTGAGTAAAAGACTCGGTCACCCCGTATATTTATTGTTTATAATAGTTAGTAGTTTAATAGTTAATCGTATGTCTTTCGG
>BQNB010116449.1:0-21363 GCA_026074375.1 Tanacetum coccineum
ATATCATCGTCTTCGCCAGGAACATCAATGATATCTGGCGGTGCGTCAACCTCCGTTGATTCACCATCTATATGCAAAACTATAGGATGATCAAATTCAGACGGAGATTTTCCGAATTTAATCTCTAAAATCCTAAAACAATCATAAAGTTTTTACAATCCCCAACGTTATTAAACCCGCTGCCCCGCCAACAAAAAATATGGTTAAACAAAAATTAATAAGTTTTTACAATCCCCAACGACATGTCGCTGGGGATACCTAAAGTATAAAAAAAAGCACACCTTATTAAACCCGCTGCCCCGCCAAAATCCGCCAACAGCCTTGCAAAAACCCCGCTGTCCCGCCAAAAAAAAATCCCCGCTGTCGTCACGCTACTCCACAAATACCAAGAATTAATATTTTAGAGGATTAAGAGAAAAAGAATTAAACTTTTAGATGAGGGGTGCTCGTGTGTGGTGGGTTATGCCGTGGTGGTGGTGATGAGTGGTGTGGTGGTGGTGATGGTGGCGATGAGTGGTGTGTGGTGGTGGTTTTTTTGATGATAAAATCGTCAAAGAGATGTTTTTTTTGTGTTTTAATCGGTTTTGGTCGTCTGTGAGAAAAGCAGACCTGTTTATGATAAGGTTTTTTCCCCAGCGACAATCCCCAGCGACATGTCGCTGGGGAAAATATTTCAATCGATGGGGAAGTTTTTCGTTTAGCCCTCCATAATTTTTCAATAACGCGCCATTTTCGCAAAACGACAAATTGAAATATTATCCCCAGCGACATGTCGCTGGGGAAAGGGTTATCTTATTAAAAATTATGTTAAATTGTATACATTTATAAATATAAATACTAATAAGTTTTTATAATTATGTATCTTATAAATAATAACTAATTTTTTTTATTATTGTTTATATAATGATATGGTTTCTCGGTTCATTCGGATCGAGTCATCCGGTTCAGTCGGTTTGGTTTTCTCGGTTCACCGTACGAGTTAGGGTTACACATTAAAGGTTCAACGTATAAGGTAGGGTTACACATTAGAGGTTCAATGTATGAGCTAGGGTTACACATTAGAGGTTCAATGTATGAGTTAGGGTTACACATTAGAGGTTCAATGTATGAGTTAGGGTTACACATTAAAGGTTCAATGTATGAGCTAGGGTTACACATTAGAGGTTCAATTTATGAGTTGTTTGTATCATTTGCATATCGATATTGAAAACCTCATGAGTGTATTTAGATATGGTACGTATTGTAGGTTCACCGTACGAGTTACGGTTCAACATTGTAGGTTCAATGTATGAGTTAGGGTTCAACATTATAGGTTCAATGTATGAGTTAGGGTTCAACATACATTAAAGGTTCAATTTAATGAAGCTAGGGTTTCACATTAAAGGTTCAATTATGAGTTGTTTGTATCATTTTATTATGCATATCGATATTTGAAAACCTCATGAGTGTATTTAGAAATGTACGTATTGATAGGTCACCGTACGAGTTACGGTTCCAATTAATAGGTTCAATGTATGATAGGGTTCAAACATTATATGGTTCTTGTATGAGCTAGGTTCAACATATAGGTTCAACGTATGAGTTAAGGGTTTCAACATAATAGGGCTTTCACCGTACGAGTTACGGTTCATACATTGTTAGGTTCAATTTATGAAGTTAGGGTTCAACATTATTGTTTCAACGTATGAGCTAGTATTAATATTGATGAAAATAATTAAATGCAATGTTAAAAGCAGGAACGTAGAGCATTATAGGTTCAACAAGTGGTCCGACACTTTCCGGTAGTCAACAGAACCAAGAAAACGGTTGTACCTAATCGTAAACCTAAGGACAAACCAAGATTTACGTGTGCAAAAAGGTTGTTATTAATGAAACAAAACATCATCGTGAGATAATATTGAAGTTTGATCCTAGTGATCATGTTTCGACTATCGGTTTAGATTCGTAACAGCTAAGTTAGGGTTACATATTAGAGGTTCAATGTAGAGCTAGGGTTACACATTAAGGTTCAATGTATGATCAAGGGCTCAACATTATAGTTCAATGTATGAGCTAGGGTTACACATTAGAGGTTCAATGTATGAGCCTAGGCAAGGATAAGGAAACTAGAGGGGAGGGAAGATTTAGAGATGGATACGGATAATAAACGTTAATCGATTTGCATCGTGTATTATGATTACATATAGTGGTAGCTAGGAGTAAAATTCAAGTTAACGTATGAGAAGTAAATTTTAGTTATTATGTGAATATTGGACCGAAAATACTTAACAAGTAGTTTGTTTAAAAAGTCAAACGAACATCCCCAGCGACATGTCGCTGGGGAAACTAAGCCCAAACCCTAAATCTGTTAACTTATAAACGGGCCAACCTAATAAAGTAAGCCTGTTAAGTTTCCCCAGCGACATGTCGCTGGGGAAAAGACTGCGGAATATATTCCCGCATAGATTTCGCTGAAATTATTTACAAATTCATGAAAATCTTCCCCAGCGACATGTCGCTGGTGAAAACGATTCCGATAACCGTGTAGACTAAAATTCAACGAGAAAAAATGCCATCAAGTTACATGTTGGGTTCAAATCTGATAACATTAGGGCCAATCTTGTTTCCTTTTTAAAACGTAAAGCAAAGTGCAAAAAAGAATAAGCAAGCTCGTGATGCAATGGATGATGATGTGACTGTCGACGATCTTTTAAACGACGAGTGCTTAGAAGAGGAAGACATAGATGACGACTATCAGAAGAATGTGGAGAATATCGGAAAGTCTTTAGGAATCTACATTGGCGATAATCAAAAAGACTTCAAGAATGACAGAACCATTGGTGAATTCTTGCAAGATTTAGCTCGTCATGGTAAAGACACGTGAAGAGGAAGCTTTGTTATGGTCTGGTTCTCACGTTTAATATTTAGCAGCAAGAAAAGTCGTCTCATGGTTCACGGTTTTAAAGGATTTAAGGCGGAGTAGCAAGCTTTGTTAAGTTGTTTCATAGCTTCAAGATGTCTTCAGAGTCTTTGTCATCAAAATTTCAAGTTTCATTTAAGGTTCTAATAGGTTCAAGTGTTTTGTAAACTGTGACAATTTCCTCATTGTATCTTCATCATGAGATTTTTTGATCTCTTCATCAATTCTATATTCATTTTTGCCAAAAAAAAAAAGTTAAACCAAATTATCAGCTAATGATTGCCTATACCTATAGGTTTTGTGAGTAAATTATATGGGTGTCATTTAGAAGCCCCTTTTAAGAGTATCCCTCAACTCGCGAAGAAACAAATAACTTTATTGGGAAGTGAAGGAAAATGACTATATATAGACATGATATGGTTTTTAGCTTTAACAGAATTAATAATACACTCTCTTTCTCTCCAAATTCTGGAAAGAGAAACTAACATGTCAACTTTTAATGTTTCATGGCTCATCATACTAACATTTTTCCGAATAATTATTTCTACCAATTCAACCTCATCTCATCACACCAGTAATATATCAAACTCTAGTTTCTCTTCGCCCGTTAACCGAAATCGAATTCTATCGAGTTTTTCAAACAAGAAACAGACCAATTTGCAAAAGATTGAGACGGGTTTAGCACGAGCTCGAGCCGCAATAAAGAAGGCTAGAAATAGTCACTTGACTGAAGATGATCCAGATTATGTCCCAACTGGTTCAGTGTATTGGAATGCTAATACGTTCCACAGGTACGTTTTGCTTAGAAACTTTTACTTATACTTAAGCACAGTAGGTTTCCAAAAAATAACTTCATTAGAAATTTGATGGTCATTAGCCATGCCAGACACGCTGTTTGTTGCTTGAAGAGATAGGCAACTATATACTTTAGATAAGATACTCTCTTAACTTTATTGTCAATGTCACAAGTTATTATATTTTGTCGACAACTAATTTGCTTTTATAATCATATAATATTATATTATATTGGTACAAAGTATATAACAAGTAACAAGCAAGATTATCCGCGCGTTGCTGCAGAGCGTTAATTTTTCGCGTCTTGTTGTAGGGCGTTATTTATTTTTATTTTTTATATTTTTTTTGTATTTTGTGCGGTTTATTTTTTTGGTCTTTGTAGCGTTAATTTTTTTTTTCTTGTGCGGATTTATTTTTTCGGTCTCATGTTTACTAGTTTTGTTTTTTTTATATGGCCTTATGTGTTGGGCATCATGTTTAAAGGCTTGTTTTTTTGGCTTTATGGTTTTTCTTTTTCTTTTTTTGGTGTTACCGTAGGTAGGTTTTTCATTACGTCGTTTATTTTAAAGTTATTAGGTATTTTAGGGTTTTATTTTAATTCAACATTTTTTATAAAATAGTAAGTATGTCAGAAGCATGACAATAGTGGGCTCATTTTGTTCGCAATACGAAGATATTTCCGCGTGTGCCCACGTTATTATACTCGAGCCATAAACGTTGACTAAGTAAAAAAGGGGGAAAAACTAAATGGGCCATCCCAAGGCGGGCCACAATTTTTTTTCGAGTTAATTTTGAACGAATATTGAGTAGGAATGTGCCCGTGCGTTGTAACGGGGCTGACTTGTATTCGACTTTTTTTTATATTACCTACTTGTATGTTCTCCGTTATTATACTCGTGCAATAAATCTTGACTAAGTAAATAAGGGAGGGAAAAAAACCAAATGGGCCGGCCCAAAAATGAGAGCCCAAAAAAAACACTATGGCCCGAACACTGTAGCAAGCACTGTAGTGGACACCTAAAAACTGCATCGTTTTAATTCTCTTTTGAGTATATATATAATGTTAATTCTGAAAAGTGACAACGTCAACCTCAACTTATTTATCAACTATATACTTGGGTCTGCATGTGTGGACTGGCCAGTTATTAACTATTTTTTTGAACTCGACCAACCCGATCCGGAATCTTACAATTTCAGTTTGAGAAAATATACCAAATATATATATATATTTTTATCTCTACGGACTTAAGCAAAAATATAACAACAACGACAATATCGACAACTAAAAAACGATCCGCCTCGAAGCGTGGATTTCAAAATTCGTTGTTTATAAAAAGTGGGCAAAGAAGATAGGAAAAGAGAAAAAGCAAGCGATATTTAAACTTTATTGCTCCTGTATATTTCATATTTGTAATTCGATGAATGTTGTTTAATTGTATTATTTGACTAAGTGGGAAGATGATTTGAAACTACATAACATGGTTTTGAAACAAAGATATCCTATGCTTTATGCGCTGGAAGTGAAGAAGACTGTCGATGTGGCTTCTAAACTGTCACAGGAGAACTTGACCTGGTCTTTTCGTCGTGCTCCTAGAAGTGGAGTGGAACAAGATCAGTTGACGGATTTGACGACTTACGTGGAAGGTGTTGTTCTTGGTGTCACGCCTGATAGGTGGTATTGGACGCTTGATGGTTCGGGTGAGTTCTCGGTAGCTTCGGCTAGAAAGGTTATTGATGATAACAGGTTTTCGGAAGTGTCTACTCAAACTCGATGGATAAAAGCGGTGTCAATCAAGGTTAACATTCATGCGTGGAAGGTGAGAATGGATTGTTTGCCTACCCGTCTTAATATATCCCGGAGAGGTATAGATATTCCGTCTATTCTTTGTCCCGTTTGTGGTAGCGTCACGGAATCGTCAAGTCATTTATTTTTTGATTGCCTTGTTGCGAAAGATAATTTTCGCAAGATTTGCCGTTGGTGGGAGGTGGATTTCATGGAAGTGCATACGTTCGATGAATGGGTTTCTTGGATCGTAAATCTTCGGATTCCTATCAAGCATAAAAGGTTGTTAGAAGGGGTGTGTTTTGGGTTGTGGTGGCTAATTTGGGCTTATCGTAATAAGTGTGTCTTTGGTGTGGTTTCTCCTTCTAAGGCGGATATTTTTGATGATGTTGTGTCGTATTCTTTTTATTGGAGTCGGTTTAGATGTAATGTGTCGTTTAGTTGGGTTGATTGGCTAAAAATCATCATCTTGTAACTTTGTAATTCTTCTAGCTTCTTGCTAGTTTTTTAATAAAGTGTTGTTCAAAAAAAACATAAACTCTCTAATTCATTGTTTAACTATGATAGTCAAAAGAGTTTCTTTTCTTTGTTACTGCCTCCATCCCATATTAAGTGTCCACTATGACTTTTTTAAGTCTTTGTTCTTCAACTTTGACCTTAAATATATTTCTTTGTGTTATATAATGCTTAATGAAAATTATACAAATGAAAAGACATTTAAAAACTTAATCCATTCATATATCTTACATAAAGTATTATATAACACGAACAAAAATATCTAAAGTCAAAATTGAAAAAAAAAACTAAAAAAAAGTCATAGTGAACATTTAATGTGGGACGGATAAAGTAATTATTTTACCTACCGGTTACCTAAAATGTCTATGAGAATGTCAATTAAATATCTGTTGGTTCACATTTTCTAGGTTTTAATGCCCGTCTATATTATCTTCTAGAATGTCAATTAAATATGCTTATTTGGGGTATTAGCTGGGTTTGGCAACAAACGTTTTGGAGCGTTCAGGAGCGACAAGCGGTAAGCATTTTATATGTAAAGCTCGTTTGGCAACACATGAACAAACATTTGAATATTGTTTAACTGGTCCAATCTCAAATGCTTCTTGAAGAAGCATTCAAAACTGCTCCTAGCAGTTTGTTTATAAATTTACATTTATATCATCAATTATAACATTTATAATTTCTTTAATTTGGTTATATGCCTTTTTCGTAATTTTACATTTTCTAATTACATCTTACAACTACGTTACCAAACACTAATTTTATACACACAGCTACTGCTTATTGCTCCTGCTAACTGCTTACTGCTTACTTACTGCTCTTGCTTACTGCTTACTGCTTACTGCTTACTGCTTACTGCTTACTGCTACGTGTCACCAAGAAGAAATCACTAAAAATGCAACATATGACATTAAGCTTTGGACAACTGATTTATGTCGTATATAAATTGTCAATCTCATATCTCAAAATCATATTCGATCATGTGATCAATAAAAGATTTTCTTACTTAAAATAGACTAGTTGTAAGTTGCATGCACGCATCGGTTTTACGAGCAATGTTACAATCACATAAATTTTACGAAATAATTTTCACAAAATGATGTGTGATAAAATGATTTGTTACAAAACAAAGAGATAATGGAAGAAAAGAAAGAAAAATGGTCCAAGTGTCATGCCAACTCACTCTGAAAGTTATTTTGTAAAATTTATGTGGTTCTAGCAAGATTGCAGTTTTACACATGAATCAAATTTATTTTAAAATTTTAGTTTAAACAGATAAAAATTTGCTCGTGTTTAAAATTTTAGTTTCTACGTAAAAAGTTTCATTATGTAGTAATATCGATTTATATTTTGTAAAAAAGTTTCATTGGATGAAAGATTTAACTTTGTTTAAGTGACGTGAGGTTTATGTTGGTTAAATTTAATTATTGATATCATGTTGTACACAATATGTAAGTTTAATAACACGTGATGAAAGTTGATGAAGTTAAAATATAAAGTGTTTGTAAAAATGTTTTTCCAGATATCCTTATATAAACTTTAAATAAGAATTACATTAGTCGTTATTATAAGTACAATCGTGTATATTTGTTTTTATATCACAGTAATTCCTGCTTAGATTTGATATATATATATATATATTCCTGTTAATAATAATTTAACCGTGTACGTATGAGATAAACTTATAAAATGAAATAACAAAGAGTCTTTATTGAACGCATATAGTATAAATAATTTATTTTTTTGAATATTCTTACTTAAACTCATAAAGAGAAGAAAAAAATGAGTTGTTCATATACGTACAACATCGTGTATTTATCTACATACATAATAATTTGTGCTTTCATTTTGATATTAATAATCATGTGCATATATATGTTTTATTTTTAAAACAACATATATGTTGTATTTTTAAAATATAAAGTCTAAAGGTATAAAATATAAGGGGTTATTTGTTTATTTTAAAGTTATTAAAAAACATGGAAACATTCATATAATTTATTTAAAATTCAACCATTAAAATTTTATTAATTATCTCATCTTTTTTATTTTTATATACACATATATTTTTATGTTTTTTTTTCCAGCAAAATTTTCAATTTTGACTAAATTGAATTCAATTTTGACTTTTTTAACCAATCAGATCGCACGATTTTTGTTACGTGTCAAAATTAAGCCGCATGATTTGTCCAAATTTTTTTTATAAGATTGTTTTGCCAAAAAAACTCTAAAATAATGTATTTCTTTTATTATATAAAAGATAAAAAGTAGTGTTACAATAAACTATAAGCAAATCTTCTTTCAACTATTTCATCTGTGGATGATTCCATGCCCTTGAAATAATTTGGATTTTTAGAACATATGTACCAAACTGTGTTACTTTATCAAAAACGAAATTTGTTACGCTAGACAGTGGAATCATTTACATACTTCAAGGTCCTGTATCAATTATTTTTTATTTCAACAAGCAAGATTATCCGTGCGTTGATTCAAGACGTTAATTTTTCGCGCCTTGTTGTGGGGCATTATTTATTTTTTTATTTTTTATTTTTTTTGTATTTTGTGCGGGTTTATTTTTTTGGTCTTTGTAGCGTTAATTTTTTTTTCTTGTGCGAATTTATTTTTTCGGTCTCATGTTTACTAGTTTGTTTTTTTATATGGGCTTATGTGTTGGCCTCATGTTTAAAGGCTTGTTTTTTTGGCTATATGGTTTTTTTTTGGTGTTACCGTAGGTCGGTTTTTCATTGCGTCGTTTATTTTAAAGTTATTAGGTATTTTAGGGTCTTCTTTTTTTTAATTCAACATTTTTTATAAAATAGTACGTATGTCAGAAGCATGACAATAGTGGGCTCATTTTGTTCGCAATACGAAGATATTTCCGCGTGTGCCCACGTTATTATACTCGCGCCATAAACGTTGACTAAGTAAAAAAGGGGGGAAAACTAAATGGGCCGTCACAAGGCGGGCCATAATTTTTTTTTCGAGTTAATTTTGAACGAATATTGAGTAGGATTGTGCCCGTGCGTTGTAACGGGGCTGACTTGTATTCGACGTTTTTTTTATATTGCCTACTTGTATGTTCCCCGTTATTATACTCGTGCTATAAATCTTGACTAAGTAAATAAGTGAGGAAAAAAACCAAATGGGCCGGCCCAAAAATGAGAGCCCAAAAAAACACTGTAGCGGACGCCTAAAAACGGCATCGTTTTAATTCTCTTTTGAGTATACTAGTAGGGTACTCGCGCGATGCGGCGGCGGGTACCCTAATCGAAAGTATTGGCGAGCAATATTTTTCGATTACTTGTTTTTCGTGATAACGACTTTACATATGTCGAAAATTTCAAGGAACAACTTTATCGCACATCATTTCATATTAAAATGTCAAGTACATATGAGCATTGAAAGTTGTCTGTAATGAAAACGGTAATGAGCAATGAAGTAGACCAAATTATGAACTCATATCTTATTTGTAGATAAAAAATCATAATGAGACAATATATTTCATGTTAAAATTGTTATCATGTGCTATGATTTATTAGTTCGTAATTATGAGCTTATAAGAATGTATTATCTCTTGTTGTGTGGTACGTAGTGCTCATTTTGAATCCTAATTTATGCAACTTGCAAAAACTTAAATAGAGTAGGAGTTTGTGAATTATATCTTTAAAAAAAGTGACTTAAACAAAACAGTTTATGAATAATATTTTTGAAAAGAAAAAAAATCAGATTTTTGCATTTTTGGTTTTTAATTTCGATAATGATATCATTGACGAAACGCCGAATTGAAAAATTCACTTGTGCAAACATCACTTTAATATTAATTTTTGGACTTCAATGGTATAAAGTTTAATTATTTTTAAATATGTTTTGATCAAATTAGTAGTAAGGTGATCATAATGACAACATTCAATTCAAGTTTTGTAACCGACGTGCTATATTAACCATATAAGTGTGTATTACTTAAATTTAAGAAATTTTTAGTAATTAATAGGAGAGAGAAGTACCATAAGCTTTATAAGTTGTATTAGTTAGAATTAAGTTTTGTGCATTTAAGAGTTATACCAAAAGCTTTAAAATTTGTATTACTTAAAATGTTGTATACATTTAATGAGGATGGAAGTACATTTATACTTTATATGTAGTATAGCAGGTACCCGCGCGTTGCAGCGGCGGGTTCCATGTGATTAAAAAAAATGACCCGAGTCCGGCCTGATTTACTCGTTTTTTTCGGTTTTAACCGGCCTCCTACCTTCCTTTTCAAACGGCTTTTATTAGCTAGGCGAACTAGTAGCGACTCCGGTTCCCAAAGAACGGGTTGGTCGAGTCCGATTTTCAAAACCATATGAACTATGAACTTGACATATAAATTTTATGAAGCTTTGTGAGTTTAATTAGTTTATAATATGCATTTTTCATTTTAAAGTTGTTTTAAAAATAATATTAATTGATGTATTTAATTAGTTTATATTTATACAAAATGCTTTATTATGTGTATTAATTTAATGTTTAAGAGATATTTAATGGATGAAACATTTGTGTATTTAATGATCGGACGACTTTGGCCGACTGATCAACTTGGACTTATAGAAATCAAGACGTGGTTGTATATTTTTACTTCTTCACGCGTAAAGATTTTTACAACCTACTTACTAATAAACACGAAAAAAAAAATTGTATGCACAAACGCAGTTAACATGTCAATAAGAAGTTGTTGAATCCCTAATGTACGTTGTGCAGGAGTTATTTGGAAATGGAAAAACGATTCAGAGTATACGTCTATGAAGAAGGAGATCCTCCAATATTTCACAATGCACCATGTTACGGAATCCTTGGATTGGAGGGGATTTTCATTAACGACATGGAAATAAGTGGATTTCGTACTATGGATCCTGAAAAGGCTCATGTATACTTCCTCCCCTTCAGCATTATAACCCTTATCAACTATGTGTACACAGTAGGATCCTCTAACTGGGATCCTATGTACAATACAGTTCGAGACTATATCAATGTTATCAACCATAAATATCCATACTGGAACCGAAGCCTTGGAGCAGATCACCTAATGTTTGCGTGCCATGATTGGGTACGATCTTATATTTGTGCCAGTGGTCAAGAACCCACACAATTTACACATATATCGTTTATTCTGTACAACTTACAATGCATCATGATTATGTTGAAGGCATAAATTAGTAGGTTCTATGATGCACTTGACAGACCTGACCAAAACTTGTTTATATTAGGGGCCTAAAATATCGAGCTCCATTCCTCACCTATACAAGAACTCGATTCGTGCTTTATGTAACGCAAATACATCAGAAGGATTCAAACTCTCAAGAGATGTCTCTCTCCCAGAAATCTACCTACCACACGGCACAACTGAGGGTTTACTGGGAGGTCCATCTCCTTCTAAACGAACAATCTTGGTATTTTTCTCTGGTGGGGTCCATGGGTACATTCGTGAAGTGCTTCTCAAGCATTGGGAAAACAAGACGGAAGACGGTGTGAAAATTCAAAAGTATCTCCCAAAGGGAGAGAAATACTATGAACAGGTAACCTTTTAACTTGTTAAGGTCTAACTGTATGATTAGACGTGACAATATAAGTTGGTCGATTTTTGCTGCATTTTGTAAAAAATGGGCCAATTTAGATAGCTAGCATAAGAAGGAGTGTGTCAAATCAGTCAAACGGGTGAAAACGGCCTAAAGTAAAAGTGCATATATTATACTATGACTTAGTGCCTTAATCAATTATGAAAATTTTCAAACCTAGCCCTGACTGACCCAATATAACAGGTAATAAAATGACCACTTTCAACCTATGATAAGGCTTGTTACCCAACCCTCCAAACTTACCACACATAGATATGTTATTAACATGGTAGTTGATTCCTTGTGAATGCAAATAGGTGAGAAAGAGCAAGTATTGTATTTGTGCTAGCGGGTGGGAAGTTGCAAGCCCACGGATGGTAGAAGCTCTTTACATGGGGTGTGTCCCTGTGCTTGTCAAGGACGATTATGCAAAGCCATTTAGCGATGTTTTGAATTGGGATACATTTTCAGTTGATATTTCAACGAGCCATATACCACAACTTAAGGATATATTAATGGACATACCACAGAGGAAGTATATAAGGCTGCAAAGAAATGGTGTACAAGTTCGTAGACATTTTGTGGTGAATTTGCCTCCCAAAAGGTATGATGTGTTTCATATGATACTTCATTCCATTTGGCTTAGAAGGCTCGATATTCACATTAGAGATATAAAATAGATATCATTATTATGTTTGGGAGTCGATTATGTATCTAAATTGTATTTAGCTCTTAATGGATATATAGCTCATCCACGGGGGAGAGAAGAGGTTATAACTACAAATATAGTTTGCTTAAACTTAACAAACACTAAATGTTCAAGTGAGATTGCATTCTACAACTAATTAGCAATGAGAAAAGTTGCCTAGCAAGCTTATATCTTACAAGTACAGTAATTAACTTGGAGGTCCATACTTATACAGCTACGGGGTTGTGTATCAGCGTATGTACTCAACGCGTCACTTGAAAAACGCATATATATGCATCCCTTGACAAACTCAGTCCTCAACTAGAATGTAACCCATAATAGATTTTCACTTGGAGTAAACATGAACAAAAACAATATATCGAACATTGTTTAATTATAGAGTAAATTAAGCGGAAGTTGGCGTTGACTTTTTGTGACGAAGGTAGTTCCAACTCTGAAACCCGTAACATCCGCAGTCTTTGACCAAGCAAACATTAAATTTAACCGTTAACTCACCTCATGCACATGACACATGAATCCATCTCTTTGTTACTTTAGACTTTTACATAAGTAAAATCCCACCACCACCTTTCCAGCAGACCCGGTCCATTTTCACCTCATTTCGACATCAACATTTTTCATTTGAGATTGTTTGCAAAGTTAAGCTCAAAACATGAAACGTGTAACATATATGTTTACCTTCATGTAGAGTGTACATAGATAGTTGGTAAATTTCTGCAGCGATGAAGTGTTTACAAAGTAAAACCGACTAGTGTGAGCAACTATCTTTAAGATTTCGTGTATACGGTCATTTTGTGGATCGACAAAAAAGTTGTCATTTCCGGCATATTTGTGTCTGTCATTTTTCACTTAAACTTGGTGCAAAAATGCAGAATTAAAAAAAAAAAAGGTGTCAACCATTGTCACGATGAGTTAAGTGTGTTAAAAAAACATATACTGTAGTTCCTGATGCCTTGCAACTATAATGCAATAATGCATTTGTGTATAATAGAAACCATCATATCTTATGTTTAAGCTATCAAGATCAATATGTATGCAAAACATCTCCTGTAACCATATTTGCTGCTGTAACAATTGTGAGCAAACCAATTTACCTTATCTTATGAATTAATGTCTCATCCAAAATTGTAACTATGTGTAAATTTTCATTGAATCGCATTAAAAATATGCCAGAAACATACCAAACAGTTTCCACTGCTTACTTTCACCAACCATTACTCACCAACTAACTATTTTGTTCACAAGATAAAGGAGGTCATAAGCACAATTTTAATCCCCATTATTTCACAAACACAAAGACTTATTCATCAAAAGAAAAGTTTCCCATCATTATGTTACATACAACAAAATCTCAAGATACATTATACTGATCAGCAGAACATATCAACAACTATTACAAGGGCAATTATTCTCGAAAATCGGATAAAATTAATGGTAACAACCTCGTTAAATTACCCACAAATGTTTGTGTATTCTCAAGCTAAGCTCTAAACACTGCAACTTTCTTGAACTCGACCGAACAACTTAGTGGATATAAAGCCTCATCTTCTCATAAGTTGAGTTATTAAACCGATGCAGGTGTCTTGGTATCCACAGACTTCAAAACTTCTTCGCCTATCTCCTTGCATCCAACCAATTTCTGCATGTGAATGTAATTAGTAGGTGCCAATTTTTGACTATTTACTTATGAATATGCTAACTCCGGTTATTTTTTTATCTCCAACTGGTCAAACCAGTAACACAAAATAAAAATAATAGATCAGATGAAATGGGTCAAAAATCGTTCTAAGTGTAGACTTCGTGCATTATAACCAACCGAATTACTCT
The DNA here is from genome assembly GCA_026074375.1 of Tanacetum coccineum. Classification (NCBI taxonomy): domain Eukaryota; kingdom Viridiplantae; phylum Streptophyta; class Magnoliopsida; order Asterales; family Asteraceae; genus Tanacetum; species Tanacetum coccineum. The sequence goes on from BQNB010116449.1 coordinate 14,121, forward strand.
AACCACAGTTGACACATTAACAATTATATTAACAATCAAGAAGTCTTGGAAATATAATATATTCAGGGTTAGTGTTTGGAAAGAAGGTAAGCAAACATACATTTCCAGCCGAGAAGATATCGCCAGTACGAAATCCCCTATTTAAGGTATCGAGCACAGCCAACTCGATCCTCTCAGCTGCCTTCACTTCACCCAAACCATACCTCAAGAGCATTGCAGCACTTAGTATTGTTGCCAAGGGGTTGGCTTTATCCTGCAACGTACATTTTAATAAAACAATATTCCAATCTTCAAGACTAAACAAACATAAATACGTACAACAATTTCAAACAATAACTACCTGCCCAGCAATATCAGGCGCAGAACCATGGATGGGTTCAAAAAGTCCAGGTCCCTAAAGTTAAAATAAAACAAATGTCAAACAAAGAGTAATAGATATAAGTCACAGTTAATGTAGAGTTGATTAGTTGCGATTGTGGGTCCGATTAATTGATGTTTGACAAAATGAAGATGGGACACATGGAAAATGATGGTCTACAGTATAAACAATGTGGAAATTAGATGTAATACCGATGCACCAAGACTAGCAGAAGGAAGCATCCCAATACTTCCGGTGATCATTGATGCTTCATCTGATAGAATATCACCAAATATGTTGTTGGTAACTATTGTGTCAAACTGCATATAAAAGGAGATACTGTGAGTTACTTGTTTCATTTTCCTATTTATATACACACAAAAATACTGTGAGTTACTTCTATCCAGATTGTTTTATATCTCTAAAATATTAAAACGGTAAAGAGAAATGGGTCAAAAGACGCCTAAAGTTTATTTTAAATGCATAAAACTTCTAAATCAAGATTCAACAAATTATATTAAAATATTATAATTCTGGAGTCATATGTGAAAACACTTAACAACTACAAAATTACCTGTTGGGGATTCCGGACAAGCTGCATGGCTGCATTGTCAACGTACATGTGGGAGAGTTCAACATCAGGGTATTCTTCAGATATTGCTATCACCCTTTTTCTCCAAAACATTGATGCCTACTCCATTGTACCGAGAAAATAGATTAATAAACATAAAAAGCATGGAAGAAAACAGGTGTAGAATCTTTAGATATATGTGACCAACCACATCGCGACTTTTGAATTCAATTTTAGCCCGTAATGGAATCTTGGGACTGTTTTGCCAGACATAATTAATGACCTAAAAAAATGTAGAACAGCAGTACCTCAAGGACATTTGCTTTGTCAACAGAACAAAGTTTGCCACTGCGCTTACGAGCTGTCTCAAATGCAATACGAGCAATGCGGTCAATCTGGTTCGGAGGAGATAAAATTACTTAGCATACTAAAGACATGATCAACAGGAAAGATTACAAAATTTTCAAACAATTTAAAGAAAGTATGTTTGTTCTCTTGTGAAGGCTTGGGTTTTTTCTTATTGAAGTATCCACAGGAGAAAATTTAACCGAAGGCTAACCTCATATGCTGCATAAACCTCGGTATTGAAGCCAATCTCATCTCCATTTTCATTAGTTCCAAATCCCCTTGGTTTTCCAAAGTAAATACCTATAATAAACAGACATTTGGTAAGGCATATCCCAACAAAATACTCAAGTAAATTTTCTGCATGCGATGAAATCACTCTTCACCTACCTCTAAAAAAGAATTATATACAAAATGAAATGTAACTAGCTTAAGTAAATCTGCTCAATTTAATACACTCACCTCCTGTAAGTTCCCTTACAACCATCAAGTCGACACCTTCAGCAACCTCTTTCTTCAAAGTTGAAGCATCAACCAACTGAGACAGTGACAACAATGATATGATGAGTCGACCAATAAATAAGCAATCATCACAGCCACAACAAGCTTGTTTTGCAAATTGATTTTTCAGTAGGAAATTTTGAATTGTTTCTGAGTAATTGTAGAAAATAGGGCACTGAAACTGACCATTCAGAAAAGAATAGTCTTAAAATGAGCTTATTTTACCATTTTCCTTGGATTTGAACTATTTTCTTACAGATAATAGATCAAAACAACCTTCTGATAAGTAGAATTACAAAATAATAATAAAACCTGACAGGCATCTAGTCTGTATTTACTCATAAAAGATATGTGACATATGGGGTGCGATAGCTTTAAAAATACGTAAGTATAATTTAACTTCAGTGAAAGGTGCAAATATTTCTGAATCAATGATAAGGACTGTATAGACAGTAAAGTAGTCATGCCGGCCAGAAATAGGTAGTCCAAGGTTTAGATGAAGTTAAAAAAAAATTTGCAATGCGAATGATAAAGATGTCCAAGGTTTGACTATTTCTGGATACATGTGGAAGGAATGCTGCTGGTCCCGGAAACTTGAAAAGCAGCTAACTTGTTCAGTATACTTTTCATGTTTATATTAAGTTCTGATACATGCATGTGTTACTGACTTTCTTATTACTTTTATCAGTTAGCCTAAAGACACGGCTTTTCTTTTAGAAAAAGGGTTTAACCTTTGCACACTGATTCGCATATAGACCAAACTATATATGTTTGAATGACAGCTGCAGCTAGTTCTTTCAACATGTTTAATGTGAAAGTTCGTCCAAACAACATTAACTGATTGAACGAGAACCGACTTTCGAACAAAACAAGACCATCCCTATAACTATCTTAAATATCCTGGATAAGTGACAAAAGTCGATGGTTGTAGTAAGTTGCGACTATAATATCTATAGCTGTTAACCATCAGAACCCCTGCTTGCACCAACAAACCACACTTTCTTTCGATCCTAGGCTTACAAAAAGCTAATATGACTCATTTCATTTCCTTCTACAGAAACCATTAAAACTATTTCCAACTTGTGATCTTTGTGCACCAATCTACCTCACTTTTAGCCCAATGGACACCGAATTACTGACCAAGGATCAGATAATAAGATACTCAAGCGTCTCTGTGAAGGGCCTTACTATTGTGAACAAAAGCTTAAAAGAGTGATTTTACACCAATTCATTTAATGATCACATTTTACTGATAAGATGTGGCCGGAAGTTGCACAAAAAAACTGCTACTGTCACAGTAGCTTTGATAGTTTGATGATGGAACTGGGCCAAACATAAATTGGAATTTTAATTCCACTTTTCGGTACAAACAAGTTTGGCACCGCTATCCATACCGGAACCAAACTGGTACTGACCGGTCACTTTCAGTCTGGTACGCGTACCATACCAAGGCAGCAAGGACGCAAACAGGGGCTCTACATGCTAACTGACATACAAATCCAGGCCACATGTGAAGCTTTAACGAACACAGGGGCTCTACATGCTAACTGACATACAAACAATATACAAGTTTGGCTACTAAAGTCATTAGACATCCAAAATAAAGATAACCACTATCTTTATCTCCCTATAACCCGCTAGAGGTCAAACAGTAAGACTGAATTATCTGTTTATATGATTTATAAGGAACATACTTTGGCCAGAACTAATATAGCACTGGGGCACAACTATCCAAGTACCGGCCATACCTATAGTCTACCCAAGTACTAATATATATATATATTTTTAAAAGGCGCCCATGGGTAAAAGGAGGCAAAACCAAGTACCCAATATTACGTATCAAAAATTGTATTATCCTTATGCACACCATATGTAAAAAACAGTATATGTATCATCTGTGACCTAGTACCTGAATCTTACATCAGGTTTCAAGACCTAGGTTACACAATATCAAGGTTAGAGGGTAGAAACAGGACATAGACAGGCAGAAAACCGAGGTTTTCGCAGACAGTAGGATCTACTTTGTTTCTATGTCCCAAATTATATTCTGTCCAAGAGGTTCTACTTTGTTTCTATGTCCCAAAATTATATTCTGTCCAAGGTCCAATGCACAAAAATACTTTATACAAAGTATCAAGACAACCGTAGATTACAATTGAATGTGGTTGACATCACCTTCCTAGACTTGCATCCATTGATTTCTTAACTACTATTAAACATCGTATTAAAAAACATGAAATGAGATGGAGAATAACAAATATATATCCATTGACCTTACATTCTCCAGGTCGTCACGTATAGATGTAATATTATGCGACAAGATCAAGGACCTAGTGTTCATTTGATACTTTCAACTTGAGAAAATATTTAATACAGTACAACTGAGTGCAAAGATGAGAAATTCAGGGACACAGTGGTATGCCCAAAACACCCTGAGAACACTATATTAAAAGAACCCGATACCATTACCTAAGCTGCGAAGCTATGTATTCAGAACTGCCCAATAAAGCATCTACACATCAAAAGAATATTCTGCAGAGTTAAACACAAACTCCCTGTCAACACCATTGTTTATTAACATCTTCCGTGCTCAACCCAAATACTGAAACTGTTCCTTTGTAGCAAATTTTAAGCGTCTTAAATTCCATAAATTGGCTATTCTCTTATCTTTTCTAGAGGGCACAAGTTAATAAACTTCAAGTGAGTTTTGCATCTTGCAGCCTTAGAGCAGATACCAAACAGCAGAATATCGTGTGCACCCATCCACGACAGTGATATATAAGACAACCACCACATTTTATAAATCTATCTGACATAAAATTAAATCAAAAGTACATCTTTTTTCCTTAATCTGTCCTATAAAAGCGTCAAGGAACGCTCTCTTAGCTTCCTCATTACCCCACGCCATTACAATCTGGAGCTATAAAGTATAAACCTTCTCCTTGTAATGAAGGTAAAGTACTACATAAAGCCTATGTAATAACTAGAATCCGATACGCATACACTTTTAGCCAGAAATGGTAACTATGCTCACACCCTAAAACCCCATACAGTCAAAAATTAAACTTTGATGAAATCAGAAATCACATGTCCCCATCATAATACGACTAGCATACCTGTGGTAGAACAGATGCTGGCCTCAAATTTGCAAAAACCTCAAGACCTTCACGAAGCTGAAGCAATCCAGTCTCGGGCTTCAAATGTTTCTCATTTTTATCCCACTTATACCTACCATGAAAAAGATACATTGATCATGTGCCTATGCTCCAATTCTAAGAACAAATTATTTTTTAGCTATTCAGGAGTATAAGGCCTCAAGTTTCATGCTACCCAGTAAACATATAGTTTCCTGACTTATTAATACATTAAATACGCAAATACAAAATCATTATTCGAGGTTATGTATTCCTGACTTATTAATACATTAAATACGCAAATACAAAATCATTATTCGAGGTTATGTACTGACCCGCCAATAGCACCAAGGAGAACAGCATCAGATTGCTTAGCGGCAGTAAGTGTTTCCTTCGGTAATGGAACTCCAGTTGCATCCAAAGCAGCACCTCCCATAAGCTTCTCATTGAACTTGAATTCAATCCCTAATAACAAAAACTGTTCTAAACAGGGATTGCATAATAAAACTATTAATCTGCTTAGAACGTTTGGATATACCATATAACGGTAGCATTGCTTACAGAAACCAGTTTGCTTATTGTGTTTTGATACCAGTGATAAGAAACCTTTTTAGTTTCAGTTTCAACAGTTAAACACTGTTAATTCAATACATTCAATTCTTCTCCTGGCAAACTTTTGTAAAAAATCATACATTAAAAACAAGTTATAGCGATATGTGAAGCATAAATAAATCACTAAAAAGGTTTTAGTTTCATTTTTATATGTCATTCTCACACAAAAAAAAGTTAATATTCTGACACGGCTGGTTTTTTCATCCAATATGCAATTTCAAAACAACAATTGGTGAAATCCCAAAAAAAAAAACCGGCTTATTTTACAGACAGATTAACACTTGACAGCAAGTATACCCAAGCACCGAAAATATATTACTAGTAACACTTTATACAAAAGTGATATGTATGTTTTGGGTAATAACATTTTTAAGTAAAAACAAATTAAAAATATAGATAGATAGACAAGAGACCTTCAATAGAAGCAGCAAGGTTAAGAACATTTTTAGCAACAGAGATAACTTCAGGACCAATGCCATCACCAGGAAGCAAAGTTATGTTGTAACTTTTTTTGGCGGCTGTTGTTGTGGATGAACAACATCGGATAATAATTGGTTTTTTGATAGTATTATAATGTTTGGATTCAAAGAGTGGTTTCACACTGATGACTTGCTGCATTGAGGAGTTGGCTGCCATTCTTGATTTGAACCTAACAACAAAAGATTATGTCAGACTGACTTTAAGCTATCGTTATATACTGTATCTTTTTGGATATTCTACCTACCCAACAAGCCCATTCGGATCCAAAAGTCCACTAATGTATGTAGGGTTCTTGTATGTATTCGGTTCAATTTTCGGGTTAACCCGAACTACATCATTTACAATTAGTTTTAATACCCGCGCGTTTAGACATTAAATTTTAATTCATTATTAATTTTGCAAGTGTTGTTATTTTTTTGTATTTGCACATTAAAAGTTTTGTTTATCATTATTTCAGTAATTGTGAGTACGGGTTTCTCTTATTTTAACAATTATAACAGTTATAATAAATGTTTCCTACCATATTAAACAAATAATGTTAATCATCATGTTTGTCAATTACATTGTTGTGTGTTAATAATAGTTTAGCCGTATTTAATATAAAAACCCGTGTACGCATGTGATAAGCTTATAAAATGAAATAACAATGAATTCTTATTGAAGGCATATTGAAAAAAATATTTTTTTCTCGAATATTCTTACTTAAACTCATAAATAGGAAAAACATGAGTTGTTCGTATATGTACAACATCGCCTATTTAATTATATACACAATAATTCATGCTTTCATTATGATATTAATAATTTTGTGCATATATATGTTGTATTTTTAAAATATAAAGTCTAAAGGGTTATTTGTTTATTTTTTAAAGTTATTAAAAAACATATAAACTTATAAATTTACACTTAACTACATATTATTTATTTTAAATTCAACCACCCTAAAGTTTTATTAATTATCTCCTCTTTTTTTAAGTTTTTCTTTTCACAAATTTAACACATATATTTTTATATATTTTTTTTCTCTATCAAGTTTTTCCAACAATATTCTCAATTTTGACCAAATTATATTCAATTTTGACTTTTTATTAACCAATCAGATCGCACGATTTTGCCTACGTGTCAAAATCAAGCGTTCTGATTGGTCCAATTTTTTACTCATAAGATCTAATTTGATAGAAAACTCTGTAATGATATAATTTTTTTATTAAATAAAAGATTTTTAAAAGTTTATATATATAT
>BQNB010116450.1:0-21362 GCA_026074375.1 Tanacetum coccineum
TGTGAAACAGTGATTGGTTTTGTCTTAACGCTTGCTTTAACAGGTTTGTTAAGCAATCACTTTGTCATTTTTCACAACAGATGATTTTCTTATGATGGGTACCGAGTTTGAAGTGACTGGTTTAAGCATAGCATTTATCTCATCACCCTTGAGAGAAACCATAGATTTTGGAAAAGGAGTTAGAGAATAAAGTTTTGGTTAAGAATAAGAAGGTGGTTTTCCCAAGATTGATTGCTTTGAAAACTAAGCTTTCACACTCGTACCTTTGGTTGTGTTCTTTTGTTTAGAAACCTTATCAAATAACAAGGCTCTTAACATCATATTTTTATAAATCATATCATTTAATTTGTTTTGCAAAGAGTCAGTTATTCCTTTTGTTTCAGCCCGTGTGACGTTGATAGAGTCAAAAAGGTTCTTATAAGTGGTCTTAAGATGAGCATTTTCTTTTGCATAAGTCTTAACCTGAAACTCTAAGGGCATATTCTCATCTTCCAGTTTCTGAGACAAATGGTCAAGGGTATTTGATGCACACTGAGTATTAATACTCTTAACCTTGAGATCTCCCAACTGAGCTTGCAACCATTCGATTTAGTTTTGCATGTCATTATAGGCTTTATAATATGAAATTTTATCATATTTTCATTCCTCCTATTCAAGTGTTTCTTTTGTTTGATCAAGCTCAATTTGGAGATCAAATGTATCTACAACAGAATTATTTTGCACAATAGACATAATATCTTGACTAACAACTATTTTCAAGAGAAGATAGTTTTCAATTTCCAAAACCTTTATCTTATAAAGAGAATCGTCAGCTTCCTTTGCAAGAGATTTGAAGTCTCGAACAAATTTGGCTGCTTCTTTCACAAAGTGATTTTCGAAATTTTGTACCCTGGCGTCAACTTGGTTAACAATAGGAACAATTTCGTCTTTGAAAATCTTGTGAATCTCTTGATGAGTTGAGGATGACAGATTTGTAATGTTTCTATTCATTCTATGTTTAACAACACGTTGAAGTGTCACGAGATTGTCTTTTACCTCATTAAGGAATTTCCAGGCAACACTTGAAGTATCATCCGAAGATTCCTCATCAGGTATTGAAAATTATTTTAAAACATTGGCCGTTTTGGAAATATTTGAAAATACACCTCTTCAAGTGACTTGGCCTTTTGAGAAACAAAAACCTCAAAAAGTTTATTAATTTTTGCATAATTTGCCGGTTTTATTTCTTTGTTCAATTGTTTCATTTTTAAACGACTCTCTTGAGCAAGTTGCAGTGTCTCCTCCGAATAATACACAACAGGAGGATCATGCATTTCTAATAATACTCTGCCATTATACAGACTCTGTTGTTTTTGCTGAGCTTGCTTAAGATAATGAGGATTTGGATAACCTAAAGCCATTTTCTATTCAGTGTGGTAAAACGAGGCTGGCTTAGCTGTAAGCATGTGCATCGTTTGAATCGATTGACCCTGTTTTACCAAAATGTTATCTAATTCCTTTATCTTTTTCTCAAGTTCAATTTGTTTATCAAGAAGTTCGTCTTCACGAATTTTGAAATCAGACTTCAATTGTTTATTCTCTTGTTGAAGGTTAGAAACAGTTGATTTTTCTTTTGAAAGTTGGTTATTTAAATTTGCAATTTCCTCATTCAAAGTCGTTATTTGTTTAGCAGAACTTAAATGTAAAGCATTTATCTTTTTAGTAAGACATTGTTCTTGATAAACAGACTTTTGATAACCCCTTTCAAGTGTGTCATATTTTTCTTGATTGATTTCAAAACATTTTTTTTACTCTTATATCTAGCAAGCTCAATGGTTAAGTCAGCATTGGTTTCCCGCATTTTGCGATTGACCATATTGACTCTTTCAACTTTAGTGGCTAAATTGTTATATAATTATTCAAAATGAGCACGCATTTCCTCAGTAGTAGTAGGATTTTGGTCTACTGTTCCCCCACTTTGTTCCACACTAGAAGCATCAGGGATAACATTACTGTCATTCTGTTGAACTTGGTGTGGTTCTTAAATGGGCTCGAGTAGCTCAGTATACTGCTCTTCTTGAGTAAACATATTAAATATCTCATTATCATAACAATTGTAAGAATCAGGTACCTCAGATGTGCCATCTGAATCATAGACGGGAGGTTTGCCAATCTGAATAACTAATGTCGATGCTTGCTGCAAATTACCCATTAAAACGCAGTTGGCATTAACATCCTCAATCTTATCAATATCCACTGCAACAACCATTAAGTTAAACTCTTCAGCTTGGAGTTGAATCCCTACCTCTAACTTTTGAGCAATCAGCAACTGTGTTTGAAGATAAGCAGCATCCTTTCTCCTTGGTCTGACTGTGTAGTTCCTAGCATAATGACCCAATCCTCTGCAGTTGTAACACCTTATCTGATTACCATTATTCCCATTTGCATTACCTTCAGCCTGTCACACCCCCAAATAGGGCATGGACGGAATACGTGTCTGGGGGTGTGACGTCATAATATACATCACACAAAGTACAAAGAACGATCACTAAGGGGTACGTTTTAAAAATAAACATCGTTGCATTGATAACATAAATTAAGTCGTTACAATACTTATATGATTTAAAAGGGGTCAAATGCGGAAGCGTAAATAAGATTTGAAATTTGTCAACGATGTTTAAACAATAGATAAAGATTCTTGAAAACCGGGCCATGCAAGGAGACACCATATAGCAATCAAAGACATCCACAGCTAAGCACCTGAGAAAAACATGCTTAAAAACGTCAACATAAAGTTGGTGAGTTCATAGGTTTAAGTAAAATATTTATGAGGACTAAAAGAGTTTAGTAATTTCTGTTTCATTCACAAAATCAGGAAAAGTATTTGGTAACTGATATCGTTTAATAAAAGTAGTGAGGATCTTAACGTTTCCGAGTGTGTGTGACTATTGTAACACATACAATATCACACAGAAATGTTTACGATATTACCCTAAGCTCATGACACCAAAGCCTTAACAAGTTGCATAAATCCTAGTCTTTTAGATTTGTCTCGAATCGATGTTTTGCCAAAACACCCAAGTACTACCTCAAATGAAATGCACCCACTGGCCAATCTACTCATCCAGAATTCCGGGTATGGGTGTCAACCCTAATAGATCTATTTACAGCATTCGTGCTTACACGAAGTAATTAATGGTTCAAGATAGTGTGTACTACTATGGCAATAGGGAAACTTAGGTAATATGTAAAAGTTTAAGGTACTTGCATTCATAGTAAAAGCAACCAACGTATTCGTAAAGAGTTTAAAGTATTTGTATTCGTAGTAAAAGCAACCAACGTATTCGTAAAAGCTTTAAGTACTTGTATTCATAGGTAAAAACGAGTGTGAAATCAATCATGTAAACGAGTTTGTAAACGAGCATGTTTCTCACCCCAAAAAGTTATAAAGAATATGTAAAACAAGTAAAAGGTGGGGCTATAAACTCACCTTAAGCAAATGGTGAGAAAGTAATTCAACGAAGAGTATAACAAAATCGAACGACTCTAACCGCGACCTAATTAGAAGACGCGCTTCAGAAACAAGGAATAAATAACGAAACGTCGGATAAGACGCTTATATAAGAAATAGACATCCATAAGTGTTTGTACTTTAGTTTATTTAGTAAAAACGTGTCATTACAAAAGTGTAAGGTTTATAGTAACGTTACGCCATGTTTTACGAAAGGTTTCCTATTTCGGAAAGTTACTATTTTTAAAAAGTTCTATTTTAGGAAAGTTTTTAGTTTCGGGACGTTAATAGCGTCCCCTATCTTAGTCGTTTCCATAATTCCAAAAGCGAATTAGTGAAACCCTAACGTCTACCTTTTATTCCTATCTCGCTAATATACGTTACCTTACTATATTTAGAAACGTTAAGCGATGTCGACTTATCATTTTTAGAAAATTCCTAACCCTTCGTAATAATATCAAAACACTACTTTAATATTTTCTAAGGTTTTCGAAACCAAAATGGACTTCACCCGCTTGAAAACGTTTTCTTTTATAAAATTAAATGTCCGAAAATAACTTGACGAAAACAAGGTCTAACTCACTCATAAAGCATTTTTAACACGACTTTCGCGACTTTGGAAGGGAAACGTCATTTTAGGCCATGTTTGTGTTTTACACTTTCGCCGAAACGGACTCGAAAGGGGTCAAAATGGTCATTTTCGTTTTTGATCTGATCGTATAAAAATCGTTTTGCCGAAAAATGTTTCAAGTTTCATTTGAGTGTAACTCGGTCGTTTTAAGTCCGATTTTAATGTTCAATACACGAAAATCTATCTATTCGAAACAAGCTATCTAAAAACTACCTTCTCGAATATTGAAAACATTCTTAAGTGTCCGAAAACCTCAAAACAAAATTAGATCAGCAACCCTTTATTTCGCAAACGCCTCTAAAATCCATCCAAAGTGTAGGTCCTTATAAACAGGCTCATTCAATGAGCCTTAAACGACTTATAGTCCTTTGAATAAATCCAAAGATACTATGAGAGACAATAACTGTGAATACAAATATTGACGCGGAATATCAATATCTATACCAAGATGAACACAAGAATGAATACCAAACTTGCTATTACTATTACTATTTGATTGTGAATACTCAATCAACTCATGTCTTTACAATACTATTTCTATGGTTCCTTTTATAAGTTAAGACCCTAAGATGTTAAAGAGATAATGCTTATCTATTCCTAGATTTAACGCTAATTGATAACTATTACTTTAATTACAAACAGACTTAACTGTTGGGTCAAACTATTTATCTATACATGTCAGCTTAAGTTAATGCGGCAGGACTTAACATGCTCTACTGACTTTACTTCATATACTACAGTACTAACTATTTCTAATAGTACGAGACTATATATAACAGATTAACCTAATACTAACAGTATTAGTTTGTTTACAATATTATCCTAACAATCCTCCACTATACTTTGATCCTTCATTCATGAACTTCAAGTTTCTTCGTACTTTGGCTTCACTTTGGGCTTTAGAGGATTGTCTTGAACTTCTGTCTTCAAAAGAATATGTCTTCAAGTCTTCAACTCTTGACAGCAACTAGCCTTCAAAACTATTCATCAATCCATTGTAGCAGCAACATTGACAATTTTGTACATCAAATCATAAAGTTTCATTCTATTCTCATCACTTCCAGGTGTGTTAACTCCTGTGAGAGGTGAATCATTGAAATATTTAAATGGATTTGATGTATCTTTACCAGTTAGCCATTAACTTGGAGATACGTCAGTTCTTTGGCCACCAGAAAGGTGTTATCCCATGGTCAACTGATAAAACCATTTTACTTCAGATCTGAAAACTTTAGTGAGTTGATTACCATCATGGTTTTGGCAAACCATTACAGCCATCAACGGATTTGTTATGACTTTACATGTAGGCCTTTGCTAGGGCTAGTCAATCCTTTGGCACCTAGAAAAGGTAAATTCCATGGTGGATTGAGAACCATGTCAACTCTTTGTACATGAAACTTGGTGAGTTGATATACCATCTAATTTTTGGTTAAAAGTGTCAACATCCTAATATGGATTTGCATTTTGTTTTACATACCATAATCTTATGGAATAGTTATGGTTTTTCCACTGCCTTTACCACAAGCCATAAACTTGTGGGCTAGGTAACTATTCAATTTAGCAGATATGGTGAGTGCAAATCCTTATAACTTATTTGAAGTTGTCAACCATAGAACGGATTTGAGAAGTCTTTACAAGTGCCGGTGCTCTTGACTAGCCTAGTCTTATGATTGGGTTTGACATGTGAACTGATTAAACCTATTTGTTGTTGTTAGTGCATAGCACCTTCACCAAGTGTTATCCTTCTCAACTTCTATCCTAGGCTTTCAACTCTACAAATTTCACTACTTTCTAATGCCTGCTTGTTTTTCCATCATTTTCAACAATCTATAGCAATCTTCACTCATCTTCCCATCCAAAAGCTTCATTTTCAACATTGTTTTACATACCTCAGCAGAAAGTGGATATTTTCTATCAGACAACAAGTAAACATCCATAGATTCTAAGTTCAAACAATGTACCCTACTAGTATCATAGTATCTCCAACTTACAATCTTTTGCTGTTCTATCTCACTCCATATAGAATCTGTGCTTAGAGGTTCTTCAAACATAATTCTTAAACATTTCCAGAATCCCTTCTCTAACTTATCCTCAGGCCCATCCAACCCATATCTATTCATTACTATCCTGTACAACTCAGTAAGGTCATCCCTAGATATAGACTTTAACATAGCACCAAAATTAATGTATACTATATCTGTTCCATCTTCTCTAACAATTTGGTATACTCCTTTTTCTCCTTGTTTAATAATCTTATAAGTAGCTACACTAGGTGTTTTCATAGCTACAGGAACAGGATTAAAAGGAGTTTCAGTACCTGTGTTAGTCTCTTCTTGCTCATCAACCTTATCTGACTCTTCAGAATCATTCTTATCCACACTTGTATGCATACCTTTCCTAGCTATCTGTTTTCTTCTCTTTCCAGACTTCTTTGTTGGTTCATCATCTTTTGCTTCATCATCTTTATCTTCTTTCAGTCTCTTTGGAGTCTTTGTTTGAAGCTCTTCACCAAATCTTTTCAAACTGTCTTTAGTAGCTTCAAAACTTATTGGAGCAAAGGACTCAACCTGTCTTACAAGCTTGTCAAACTCTTCCTTGACTTCTTCAAAGCTCAACTTCCTCAGCTGATTTAACTTCCATGACCCTTGATTCTTTAAGTAGTTCATCATGTAAGTCTTTAGCTGTGATTGGGTCATGGGCTTGTTCCTTTTAGCTTTGGCTCTTTCTTCAGCAAAAAACTTCTTTCTTTGATTCACAAGATCCACCATTTTCTTAGCAAAATCTTCTCCTTGAAGTTCACTTCCAAGCATGCTCTTTGATAACTCTGCATTGGCTTCAAGTTTTGCTCTAATCAAATCCCAATCTTCATTTGTAAGAAGGTTGAGCCTCAATTGTACTTGAGCTTTTCTTTTCTTCTGTTGCGATAGTCAACTCTTCTTCTTCTGCATCACTTGTGCAAGAAGGAGCATTAATTGTATTTGCATAGCCTCCTATTCTTTTGTAGGATCCAACCTGATTGCTTTTTTTTTTATGCAAGGATAGCTTCTTCTGTAAAATTTGTTCCTTTGTCGTCTTTGGTGTTTCTTCACTAAGCGTAGGAGCTTTCCCTTCTCTTTGCCTTTATTTTCACCAGCTGAGCAGTACTCATCAAGCAGTATTACCTTCTTCAGCACCCGTATTATCTTCCTGAAAGTTCAAGTCTTGGGTGACTTATTTTCTTACCTTTAGTCTCTTTTCTTCTCTTGTACCTCCTTCCTTTGTCAATGGACCTTGACTTTAAAGAGCATCCAACTCTTTTCTAAAATGTCCAAGTTCTTTCACAAAAGCCACATCATCAAAAACTAAATTTCCTAATCTAATTGTACCTTTTCCAACTAATTACTACTTTACTACCTCCAAAGTAACAGATCCACACTTTGGACAGTTCTTGTTAATCTTCAAGATGGGCCCTTGTTACCAGTCATGTGCCCAGAACATCCATTATCAAAAATACCTCTCATGCTCCTGGCTTAAGTGGATGATCCCTGCAACAATCTAAAAAGAGATTATTTCTCTTAGGGACCAGGCCTTCAAGGCTTGGGTCTGCCTTGTGGACTCTAGAAAACATTTACAATTGAATCAGGGGTTGGTCCACTATTGTATTGGAGATTGGTAGTGCTTTTCTCCAAACACAAAACTGCTGACGGTCTTAACAGCATGTGCCATTTGCCCTTAACAGCATTATATATTTGGGATTGTGTTTTCTCTTCTGTGATGTATTCCTTGAAAATAGGGTCTTATTTACAAGTGTTCTTTGTTTTGAAAAATATTTCTTTGGATGTTAAGTTCACCTGAGAGGTTTAGGGCTTGTGTTTGTTGGATACTGATCTATTACTCTACAGAACTAAAATGTTGCTGCCTAGTATTAAATCTAGAAGCACCAGACTTTTTTGAATGCCAGAATTTAACATGCCTATGACCAGAATTAAACTGTAGCTTGACAGTATTTAAATTAGAACTAATAGACCAATTTTAGAGTGCAGCTGACTAACCATTTTCTAACATTTCCATAACCAGTATTACCATTTTACCCTGCAGTTTTAACAGTTGTGCTAGCTGAGTACTAAGGGTTTGGGTCTAATGTTACTTAGTTGTACAGGTCAGGGTGTGAATGATTTGCTTTATTCACCCTGGTTAGTGTTAGCCAGTCTGGTGTAGCTTGCCTAACATTATTCAGGAACCCACCCTTTTGCTCTTAAGAGCAGCTTCCTATTGCCATCTTTTCTCATAATACGTCACAGTTCTTAATCAAGTGTCTAAGACTTCCACACACAAACATGGGTTTTCTTTCAAAATGAATATCCTATTCCTCAGTCCCTTTGCATTCTGATTTCCTATTGCCGGTCTATTATATGAGGGATATAGGTGAGGAGATGTCCTGGTGTCTAATTGGTTGCCTAGAGTTTTTACATGCTGTGCCACAACTAGACACGATAAAATAAACACTGTTTGTGTGGTTTAGGCACTTGTGTGAGTCTTTTTGGTGGCAGATGGTAACCTGCTCAATAAAAGGTTATAGGATTAGGGTCTTCTTTGACTGTATGGTCTGATACAGTTCCTTGTTCCCCAATCACTGTCATTGGATTGAAAAGTTGAGTAAAACAAGTGGACTTGCCAATCAGATTCAGTAGGACTAGGAGATTGAGGCTTGAGGCCATATTTACCTTTAATTCATAAGAGAATCATCTATGTCCTCCTGTTCCCTAGGGGTATAATCACCACTAAGAGGATGGGGGACACCTTTATATTCTACCTGTTTAAATCTGCTGTATAGTGGGATGTCATAATTTCCTGCATCTGTTTCCCTAGAAGCAAAAATACCTCTACTTATTTCTTCCTCATATCCTAGGACCTCAGCATTTGATTAAGTGAATATCCTAAACATATTTGAATGTTGAGTCTCTTCCACAATCATTAGAACTTCCAAGATTTTTGAAGATGCAGACCATAAAGAGTCAAAATTTTTTTTGTAGAAATCATCTTTGTACTTTGACAGCTTCCATTCTATTTCTATACTTTATTCAGCTTTCATCTTTTTCAAAAATTTGATTGGCTTGCTTGAATTTAATTTTTCAGTTATGGAGATTGTTTGTTTGTGGAGGCTTTTAGTGAGATTCTAATTTTCTTAATCAGCTAGCTTAATGGGCAACTAAGACAGCTTCTTGGTCACCAATGTTAGATTGCAGTTCATCATACTTAGTTGAAGTGCATTGTATGATTCGAAACACAATTTCAGAGCACATGGATACCTCATTATTCACAGTGGAAGCCATTAGAGCATGGGGAATTTTTTTTTTTTGGGGGAAGTTCCTCGAATCTGTAGTTTGCTACTACCCAATTGATTGAATCATCAATGGTCATCAAAGGCTTCCTTTTCAGTGCACTGGCTTGAATTCTGACCTTTACCTGCTTCCTGCTTGTACCTTCTTTTGAACCTTTGACTTGCACTCCCTGGCAAAATGCAGTATTGTGGCAATTGAAACATTAACTTTTCTAATATCAATGCAACATGTTTTTTTCCATCCACTCTTGGCCTTCTGCCTGTCTCTTGTAGAACTTCTTATTCTTTATGGCAGTCATAGTCAATCTGCAATTTATATCCATTTTCTGCCCAATTCCAGATCATCAATTTGATCTAGGGTCTTATGTAATCAAAATCCACATCTCAGCAGGTGTGGTAGTAAAAGAATGGATTAATCATCGCAAGACCAGGAGTAGCAGTTGGTGATGATGGTGATGCTTTGGAGAGGAGTGGTATTATAAGAACTATACTTCCTGTGTATGGGCTTGGATTTGCTTGCTTGGAAGAGGCTTTGGCTTGAGATTGAAAAGACACATTATCAGATGCCAGTGGGGAGAGAAGATGATGTCTTTGAATGTCTTGTCAAAGACACTAGATTTTGTGTCTAGTATAAATCATCTTTGACAGTGTGTCAATATTCTTCTTCGTTCTCATTGTCATGGCTAAACTGTCCCACGCAGGAGGAAGGGACCTCAAAAACTTGTGATTTGCATCTTCATCTGACACTCCAGCACAAGGGCATCAACTGTGTATAGGAGTCTTTTGGAACCTACATACCCTTTTTTCTAAGCATTTTTCCTTTGGACGAGAAGTAAATGCCCAAAACCTGTTGTTTCAAAACAGCTTTTTTGGATTTTCTTCTGAGTTCGGCATTAACACCAATCTTGTATTGATGGCTGCCCAAGGTTCTCTTTGGATCATCATGCCTTGAAAACGTCGAGAATGATCTTTTGGAACAGCCATTAGCAAGTTAAAGTTCTCGGCTTTCCTTTCTTTCTCATCAGCAAAATTGTCTTCCTGTGTGGTTGGAGGAGAACATGTATACACCATCCTTCCTTGGTTGACTCGCTTCTTTGAGTTCACATTCTGTAATCACTTATCCAGACTCCATTATCTATATTTACTCAAGATATGTTCCATTCCATCGCGCCACGTATTGCATAATCATCTTTTGAAGGAAGGCAGTTTAATGTTTGAGAGTGTATTAGTGGTGATTATTTTGGTGGTCAGAGGAGCATCTCCTTTGTGGATGGTGGTACAGATCCATCCAAGGATGCATCATCATGAAGAGAAAGTTCCTTCATCATCATGAAGAGAAAAATTATCGTTTGCAGACATGATTATTTGATTTGGTGGAATAAGGTTTTGATTTATGTTCAATCTTGTGTAAAGTCCTTTAATGGCTCTGATACCACTTGTAGGTCCTTAGAAACAGGATCTGATTGAGCCTTTTAAAACGATTTTGTCCTTTGAATAAATCCAAAGTTACTATGAGAGACAATAACTGTGAATACAAATATTGACGTGGAATATCAATATCTATACCAAGATGAACACAAGAATGAATACCAAACTTGCTATTACTATTACTATTTGATTGTGAATACTCAATCAACCCATCTCTTTACAACACTATTCTATGTTCCTTTTATAAGCTTAAGGTTTTACACTTTAGCCGAAACGGACTCGAAAGGCTCCAAAATGGTCATTTAAGTTTCTGATCTGATCGTATTAAAATCGTTTTGCCGAAAAATGTTTCAAGTTTCATTTGAGCGTAACTCGGTCGTTTTAAGTCCGATTTTAGTGTTCGAGATATGAAAATCTATCTATTCGAAACAAGCTATCCAAAAACTACATTCTCGACTAATGAAAACATTCTTAAGTGTCCGAAAACCTCCAAACAAAAATGGATCAGCAACATTATTTTTCGTAAACGCTTCCAAAAATCCATCCAAACTTCACAATAGTGCTTATACTAACCTAATCCCATTCACTACTAAACTAACCAACAAAACCACTCTTAAATCTATCCTAATCCCATCATCATCATTGTTGCAACACACTAGTTCACTCATCCTTACCATAATAACAATATGTAAATCAAAGAACACATAAAAGTTTGATTATTTCATAAACCATCTTGTTTCTTTTTTAAAGACTTGCACAAACACAATAGGATATATAGATCTATGCAAGAACATAAGTAAATATAGAATGAATGGTAGAAATGAAAGTAAGAGTTTCAAAGTAAGCTTACAAGATGAGAAGAACAAGAGGGAAAACACAAGATCTAAACTAATAACCCTAGATCTTGAGAAACCAATGAATATAACCAAACCCTAACTTTAGATCTTGAACAAGAACCTTGAAATCAAAGAACCAATCTATGGAAACACCTTAAATAACCTTAATGAACAACCTTGTACACTAGATCTTGAAAGGAAATGAAGATTTTGGACACCCTATGGGTGTGTATGTTGAGCCGTGACTACAAGAAGAGAAATGGAAGAAGAGAGAAAATTTTGGAGGCTTGGAAGAATATGCAAATGACCTAAATTCTTATAAGGGGTGTATTTATAGTGTAAGCCTAGGATTTTGGCGTATAAGTATTGACCAAGTCAAAGACTAGCACACACTTATTGTGTGTGTATGTGTTCGGTTCAAGAGAGAAAGAAAAAGGGAGACCATGAGCCAACAATATGGAACCATGGTGCAAGTATGGATGTTTAAGGGTCAAATTTACAAAATTTAGCTTATTTAGTCATCTAAATTTAAGCTGCAATTTAGTCCTTGTCTTTTAGAAAACTCAGCTCCTACTGAATTTTTTTAAAACTGTTTTCAATAAGTTTTTTGTTAAGCAATTGTGTTTCAAAATATGTCTCAAAGAAGATTTGGTAGCTTATTAGTTGGAAGTAAAAACTAGCCTGTGTTACGCCACATACCCCACAAGTATCTAAGAGCTTATTGAAAATTAATCTCAAAGATCCCTGCAGGGTTGTTTGGTCTAATTTTTAGTTAAGTATTAATAGAGTTTATATAGCTTATTCCTTAAATTTAGTTTTTAATTTCTGGTCTTAACTAGTAAAACATGTTAAGGATTAAGTAGTTTTCTAGCTTATATAAGTCTTAGCTAGCTATTATAGCTTTTTCATAAAAACCAAAAAACAACCCAAACATAGTATAAGTAGGGTTCTGCCATATTTTCAGCTGTTTTTCAGCTTATCTAGGGCTTTTCAAAAATAACTTCTTTTAGCAAACTTGTTTATTTTTAGCTTGTCTACAACTTTGTTTCTTTGAGTTTTCAAAAATAAAAAAAAGTTGCTAAAAAGTGATAAGGCTGGACACTCGGAACCCCACGTCCACGTTTGCCCTAAACACATTACGACGCACTTAACCAATATGCTACAATAGCTCATCTGTTTACTCTTCTTTTCATTATTACTTTATACACTTTTTGGTTTTAACTTTTTAATATAAGCCGTAGCTTAGTATAGCTTTTTCCCAGCTTATTAGATAAGCTGGGCTTCTGATTTTATTTTTCTTTAATTCCTTCCATCATTTAGTACTTTTTGTGATTTTTCTGGATTTTTTTCATTAATAGTTTAATTTTTATCATTTTGTTTAGTTTAAATCTTTAAAAATTAATAAAAAAAAAAATAGAAAAATATCACAAAAATATTAATTCTTTTTTTTAGAAAAATTTCTTTTATCATATAGTTTCCTAGGAAAAATTAGTTTTGTTTTTCGTAAGGTTTTAAAATTGCAGCAAAAAAAATTTTTT
The DNA here is from genome assembly GCA_026074375.1 of Tanacetum coccineum. Classification (NCBI taxonomy): domain Eukaryota; kingdom Viridiplantae; phylum Streptophyta; class Magnoliopsida; order Asterales; family Asteraceae; genus Tanacetum; species Tanacetum coccineum. Next base: position 13,241 of record BQNB010116450.1, read on the forward strand.
TTTCGATTTTTTTTTTTTTTTTTTTTTTTTTATTTTATTTTTTTAAAAAAAAAAGGAACGGGAATCGTTCCGTTCACAATTTTAAGTGTTTTCAAGCCCGTATCAAACTCTGTTTTTGTTCTAATCTATTTTTTAAAATTACTTGGTTAGTCAATTAGAGGACTATTAAAAGAGAAAAATGCATTTTAGTTTAATTTTGGAAATTAGAGTTCTTTAATCACCTTTTAGGGTTCCCGTTTGCGTGTTTATTAAAGCTTACTTATCCCGTTATTTAAAGTTAAAGTTTAAATTGTCCTTTAATTTTGCTCACTTTTTAGATTTTAGAAAGCAAATCTCTTCGAACCAATTCAAATCATTTGTCCAAACAACAACGAGGTCTCATTTCATAAATCTTCGAGGAATATGACCCGGTAATCACTTACCGATTAATATACGTATTATTATATATAATTTTGAGAATTTTCCTTTCTTCCTTTGTCCTCAAGGGTAGCTTGGTAATTTTTTCTATTATATTTTATTATTACGTGTATAATTACTATCAATCAAGTTTTTGGCGCCGTTGTCGGGGACTTGTGATTAAGATTCTTTCGTTTGAAGTTTGTTGATCGTGATTTGGAGAACATTTCTCTTGAAGTACGCTTGTTAAGAAAATTAAAAAAATAAAAATATTAAAAATATAAAAAGTAAAAATATTTTTCTTCTCTTTTTAGTATAAGTACAAGTTTAAAAACAAAAAGACAAAAATATTTGCTCTTTCGGATTTTTCGTTTCTTCTCGTTAATTTGTGAATATAAAAAGTTACAAAGTTGGTAAAAAACACCAACAAAATAATGACTTTCAATTGAGGTATTAGTCCATCAATAATTTCTCAAACCAAAGAATAATTTTTTTTTATCCAATTTGTGTCACAAACAAAAAGGCGCACCTCTTTTCTGTATGAATTATTTTACTTAAGAGAGTTACCTAAGTTTGGTTGATTATATCGGTAAACAAAAATATTTTCCTTTTTCTCTTTCTTTTCTCATTTCATTATTTTTGTTTAGTGCATGCGCACTAGAAATTCCTATTTTCTAAATAATTCAAACGTCACCATTCCGAGACGTCGAAACAAAGGACGTGCTCCAAACATAGTCGAATCCGAGATTCGAACTATTGTTGAAATGGCGGAACGTACCATGGAAGAGCTACTCCGAGCACCCACGGAAGGGTACGAAGAAGCTATTGTTTAACCCAGACAATTAAGTGCCGATCATTTGAGAGGTAAGAACGAAATTGTACAATGGTTCAAAGCGAATCATTTTACGGTCGTAGAGAGTGAGAAACCTCATGGCTCATATTAAATAAGTTTCAAAAGGATTACCTCGACTTACGATTTTAGGAATGTGCCTAACTATGTGATTAAGCTTAAATGTTATCCAAAATTTTCATCTATTTGATTGATTGGTTAATTTTGTTATATAATTTATAATAAAATTTTTATTTTCACTGTTATAGATAAGTGGGAATGGTTTCGCACGAGTGGAGCCGCTAAAACTTGGTACGTAAGAAAGAACCACCAAATTCCGATCTTGGGACTGTTGGAGATCTCGTTACCAAATTTCTGAATCAAGTTTTCCCATCCAATCGAAAACCACTCACTTAAAGAATGAAATTTCTCGGATTTACACGAAAAATTTGAGTGAACTGTGTTAGGAAGCTCGTGGGAACGATTTCAGGAGTTTGCTTAACGCTTACGCCCCATCACAGAGTTTGCGGAGTTAACTCAAAGTTGATACTTTTATAAAATGATTTAAAGGAGAATGAACAAGACTCCTTAATTGCCGCGGCGGTGAAATCTTTTGTGTAAAACGACCTATAGAAGCTATAAACATAATTGAAAAGAAATCAAAAGTTCGATAATTCACGAAATAGCCAAAGCTTCTAGATTAATGCTACTTCTATAAAACGGATGAGAGAAAAGAAAGCTTGCGGATCAACTTTCGACCTATATCCGAGATTATTTCTAAAAAGTTGACACTCTCACCGCTCTGGTAAGGCGGTTTAGGAATCTTGCGTTACTTGTGGTGTGCCCTTTTTGGTATAATTGTTCGCTACCGAATAACAAAAAAAAAAATCCCCCAGGCTAGTGTTTATGGTGCGACCTACAGGATCTTACAATCAAGTTAACCCTTCGAACTGTGTTAGTTATCAAATGGCACCACCAGGTTTTGCTCCGGTGCAAAACAATGGTCAAAGTAGGTTTAATCAGAATCAAGTTTAAGGGAATAAGTTTCGGGGAAATAATTTTCATGGAAATTCAGGTTTTCAAGCTCAAAATTATCATGCTTTCAAAATTTTCAAAAACCAAGGATTTCAAAACCAACCTTTTTCAAGTGCCTAAATATCAAGTTCAACAAAGAATTTTCCAAATGAATTTTTCAAGTTACAAGGGATAATGATCAAATGTTGAGAAACAAATGCAAAATCAAATCAACACGTTTGAAGAGGAGACCTTAAGAATGAAAATGCAAACATGATAAAATCTCACATCAATCCTCATCATGAATCAACAAAATAACCTTTCAAAATAATTTTCAAAACTTGATTTGTGGATTGTTTCAAAACCAAGCCTCAACTTCGGGTACTCTTCCGAGTAATACCATTCCCAAAACCCGAAGTGTGAGATGAAAGCGCTCACTACCTCGAAAATGGTGTTGCTTATGAGGGAACCCACGAATATTCATACAAAACCTTGCACCTAAAGAGGCAGTGGAACGATAAACCGAGGAGACAACGGATAGAAAGAGCAAACAATTTCCAAGGAAGTACGCTGCTCGAATCCACGCTCCGTATCCCCATTAACTATTCCGGAAGCCCGATATTCCGAAGAGTTTACCAAAGCAAAATCATAACCCCTGAGCTACGACATATGATACGAAAATGTTAAACAATTGAACCCTTGACAAAGCTCGAATCAAATGGAGAATATATTTCCAAATCTTTATTCAGAATTGCAGCTTCCGACATTAGTTTCAGCGTAAATGCTTTACTTTTGATGCCAAGATTTGCTCCTACGATTAAGAGTTTGCTCATGAATAAGGAAAAGTTGCTTGAGTTAGCTAAGATACCGTTGAGCGAGAATTGCTCGGCAATGCTCCTCAAAAAGCTTGGAGATCCCGACAAGTTTCTTATTCCATGTAATTTCCCAGGAATGGATATATGTCACGCCTTGGCCGATCTTGGCGCAAGCATAAATCTTATGCCTCTTTCTATTTGGAAAAAGCTTTCTCTGCCAGAACTTACACCAACTCGGATGACTTTAGAGTTAGCGAACCGATCGATTACTTATCCTAAAGGACTCACCGAAGAAAACGTTTTGTCAAAGTTGGGAAATATCATTTTTTCAACAGACTTTGTTTGTTGTTCGATTTCGAAGGCCGATCCACGAGTTCCTCTCATACATAAGGGAGAACCTTTTTGTGTGACCACGTCGTGCTTAATGAATGTTTCTGGAAAGTAAATAACCCTCACGGGTTGGAAAACGAAGCTGTCACTTTTAATTTAGATCAAACCACGAGATACTCCTTTACAAATAAAAAGTCAGTAAACCGAATTGACATCATTGATGCAGTTTGTGAGGAGTATGCTCCGGAATTGCTAGGATTTTCTAATTCTTCGGTGGCAACCCACCCGACGTCTGAGCCGTTTACTTCCGAATTCATTTTGGAAGAAATTGAAGCTTATCTTAAGGATGACTCAATTTCACCGGAAATTGATCATGTCCGATGAGCAATCCGGAGGAAGAGTATTTAGTTGATTGAAAAAATGTTAAATAATGACCTAGTTCAACTTCCTCCGATGGACCATAAACAAAGTGAAGTGACCGAGGCAAAATCTTCAATTGAAGAGCCTCCGGAATTAGAGTTAAAAGATTTACCATCTCACTTAGAATATGCTTTCTTGGAAGAAAACGACAAGTTACCAGTGATTATTGCAAAAGGTTTAAAAAATGATGAAAAAGATGCTCTCTTAAAGGTGCTCAAATCTCATAAAAGGGCCATTGCTTGGAAAATCACCGACATCAAGGGTATCAAACCTCGTTTTTGTACACACAAAATCTTGATGGAGGATGATTACAAACCTACGGTTCAAATTCAAAGACGGGTTAACCCAAAAACTCACGAGGTAATAAAAAAGAGGTCCTAAAACTTCTTGATGCCGGAATGATTTACCCGATCTCTGACAGCCCATGGGTTAGTCCAGTGCATTGTGTTCCAAAGAAAGGAGGAATAACCGTTGTTGCTAATGAAGAGAATGAATTAATTCCGACAAGTTTAGTTACCGGGTGGAGAGTTTGTATCGACTATAGGAAGTTAAATGAAGCAACTCGAAAAGATCATTTTCCATTGCCGTTTATGGATCAAATGTTAGAAAGATTAGTCGGGAATGAATTTTATTGTTTTTTTAATGGATTTAATATGGTATTTCCAATACCAAAGATCCCCATGACAGGAGAAACTACTTACACTAAGCCCCCCGTGATTGAACTTTCCACCGCGTACCGTACGCATCCATTTGGCTTGTGTAATGACTCCCCGTTACTGTCAACATGTATATGGTCATATTCCATGCAAATGGGGGGAAATATCGAAAAGACTATGGAAGTGTTTATGGATGATTTCTCAGTTTTTGAGGATAGTTTCGATTCGTGCCTCTCCAATTTAGAAAAGATGCTAAAACGGTGTGAAGACACGAATTTAGTTCTTAATTGGTAGAAGTGCCATTTTATGTGTAGAGAAGGAATTGTGTTAGGGCATAAAATTTCAAAATCAGGAATTGAGTTATCGTGCTAAAGTCGATGTTAATCGCTTAATTGCCCCTCACACCGACTACCGTAAAAGTGTTAGAGTTTCTTAGGTCATGCCGTTTTTACAGATGATTTATATCCAAGACTTTTCTATAGATATGCTAATGGAACCCAAATGACTCCCTTCTTGAGAAGGGAAACACTGTTTTTGTGTTTTCTAAGGATTGTATTGATGCTTTTCAGACCTTAAAAAGAGCTACCGAAGCTCCAATCTTAGTTGTCCCGGATTGGAATCTACCTTTCGAACTCATGTGTGATGCAAGTGATTTTGCGATTGGTGCGGTTCTAGGACAACGAAAGATGAAGCACTTTCAGCCTATACATTATGCTAGCAAGACAATGACAGAAGCTCAAATTCATACACCTACAAAGAAAAGGAAAATGCTGCCGTTGTGTCTGCTTTTGAAAAGTTATCGACCTATCTTGGTCTTAACCCAAAAGCATAGTGATACAGATACACTCGGCTTTAAAATTACCTAAGAACAAACAAGACAAGAACGCTAATCCGAGGTTGCCTCCGGTGGGATCTTCTCCTATCAAAGAATTTAGATACTCAACAGCATCCAGAATAAAAAAGGAAGTGAGAATCCATGCGGCAGATCATATATCTAGACTTGAGAATCTCTCATAAGGATGTATTCAGAAAACAAACATAAATGTAACATTCTCCTTTAGAAACTCTTGGAGTATATTTCTAGTGAAAGGTACCCCCCCCCATGGGGGGGGTTATTTTTTTGCGTACTATGCAAATTACCATGTGCGGGTAAATTTTAATCATCAAAGTAAATGTCCCAACTCAACAAAAGAGAAAGTTTTTCAAAGGATGTTAAACATTATTTTCTTGTAACGCATCCCTATCTTTTCGTACTTTGATGGATTAGCAAATTATACTAAGGAGTGTGTGCATGGGCAATAAGCTCTTGAAATCCTTAAAGCTTGTCATGAGACCACCGGGTGGGCCATCATAAGCCAATCTCACCGCTCGAAAAGTATTTGATGCCGGATTCTTTTAGCCTACCATATATCGAGATGCCCAAACGATGATTAAATTTGTGATACTTTCAAAGACAAGGGCAAAATGTTCACAAACGAGAATAGATGCCTTAAAACGCTATCCAAGTTTGTGAAATCTTTGATGTATGGGGTATTGATTTCATGGGACCATTTCCTTCGTCACATGGGAATAAATACATTCTCGTAGCCGTTGATTATCTTTCAAAGTGGGTTGAAGCAAAGGCGCTCCCCACAAATGATGCTAGAGTTGTAGTTAAGTTTTTGAAATCCCTTTTTGCCTGATTCGAAACACCTAGAGCTATTATAAGCGATCGTGGGACCCATTTTTGTAATGATCAGTTTGCTAAAGTGATGTCTAAATATGGGGTCACACATCGTCTAGCTACCACTTATCACCCTCAAACGAGCGGTCAAGTAGAAGTGTCCAATCGTGGTATAAAACGTATTCTAGAAAGGACGGTTGGAGAAAACCGTGCCTCATGGTCTGACAAACTAGATGACGCTTTGTGGGCATTTCGTACTGCTTTTAAGACACCAATTGGTTGTACGCCTTACAAGTTAGTGTACAGAAAGTCTTGCCATTTACCTATCGAGTTAGAGCATAAAGCATATTGGGCTTTGAAACATGCTAACTTCGATCTTAAAACCGCGGGTGATCACCGAAAGCTTCAACTTAATGAACTTAATGAGCTTCGTGATCAAGCTTACGAGAATTCTTTGATTTATAAAGAGAGGACGAAGAAGCTTCACGACTCAAAGATCAAAAACCGCATTTTCAATGTTGGTGATCGAGTTTACCTCTTCAACTACTCGTACTAAAGATATATTCTCAGGAAAGCTTAAAACTCGTTGGTCAGGACCTTTCACCATCACCAAAGTTTTTCCATACGGAACCATTGAGTTATCTCAACACAATGGTCTAAACTTTAAAGTGAATGGTCATCGTGTGAAGCATTACTTCGGAGGGGACTTACCACCCAAGGTAGTCCAAGATCTCCACACTCTCCCTAAGGACGAATGAATTCAGGGATCGAGTCAAGCTATGTGACTCGGTTACCAAAAACAAAGCGCTTCGTGGGAGGCACCCCATGCTTATCCATTTTCTATTTTCTTTCTTATTTTTATTGTGATGTGAGGAGGCTTGTACTCTTCCGATTTTTGTTGTGTTTGTACTTGTGATTGTTTGCAGGATTGACCCAAAATTTTCTGAAGACTCTTATGTTCGGTGTTTTGTCCTGGTCCACTCGAGCTTCCTAGCATTTGCTTGCAATTAGTTTGGGGAAATCTGATATCCTAAAGATTATTATCGACTAACATTCATCTTTTAGCACACTTAATAAACGGCTAGAGATTTTTGTAATACTTTCTTCATGTTTGGGTTATGCATTCGACCTTTTTGAGTTCTAGTATGGGGTTTTTAAGTATTAGGCTAGGAAACATTGAAGACAATGTTTAATTTTAGTATGGGGTAGTATATCTTTGATATGATCTTACCTACTTTTTCCTGTTGTTTTCACGTACCCCGTTTTCCCACAAAAAATTTCAAAAATATGAAAATTTTTAAAAATTTTAAAAATAAAATAAGTGTTTTGTCATAATTTTGACTTCCCTGCTGGGTATAATAAGAGTAAATTTTCACCCGATCGAGCGTGTTGAGCTCTAGCTTGTTCCTTAACTTTTAGGCTAAGCGTTCGCGAAAAATCGCGAAGAATAGAAAATGATAGAGTTAAGTATGAGTATGATGCTAAACAAGGATTAGTTGAAAATCTTAAGAGCTCATGTATGTAACTTGTTGTTCTTTTTCTCCCATAAGCTCTTAACCGGATTAATATACACTGTTTTTGGAGATTAAACTTAAATCAACAATTTTTTATGTAATATATAGCAAAAATTTTAGTCTTAGTTCAAATTTATACTTGAATTTTTCAAAAAGAAGTCTTCTCTATATAAGAAAAATGATAAAATGATAAAAATAATAATAATAATAATAAAAGTTGTGGGCTGATAAAAGTTTACTGCCTCTTGCCGGCTCAAAACAGATGTGGTAGTCTTCTAAAGAAAGCTCATAGTAAGAATAAAAATCCGAGGCTGATAAAAGTTTGCTGCATCTTGCCGGCTTACAACTGATGTTGCAACCTTCTAAAAAGTCGACGGTTACAATTGCATAAATGTCTAATATTAAGTTTAAATTAATAAATAGATTTCTTTTGTTAAATTCAAATATGCTTTTGAACTTTGACTATTCTATTTTATAAGCTATGA